>SJYD01055530.1:11123-144907 GCA_006408635.1 Nanger granti | reverse complement strand
AGCCACAGAACCCTGTGTGCGCTCGACGGGGAGCCTGACATTTCTGCTGCAGCTGGGGAGGCAAGCAGCTATGCGCATCCCAAGTGAGACGAGGCCTGACTCACCTGTGTGGGCTCCAGGGGAACCTCAGTACCTATGTCAGCATAGGCGAGGAAAACAAAGGCACTGGCCTCAGCACCAGACGAGACACAGGACATGGTGACGACTGGAAAGGAATACCCCGAGGCGCCTGGCAACTGTCACGGAGACTTGCCTCTTCTGAGGACACACGGGTAGGTCCCTGGGGTCCCTGTTGTAACCCGAGGTGATCCTGCCACAACTCGTGAAAAACCAGAAGCTTCTCACCTGCAGGCGGGATGAGGCCTTTGTCTGCTGTGGTGTCTTTGGGGAAATCTCCACTTTCATCTTGGACCTCGAAAGGCTCCTTCACCCCTTGCTGTGACCCACGAAGTTACCCGCCCCACCCATCCCCACTCGAGAGGAACCCAAAGTGTCCCTCTGCCATTCAAGAAAAGCCCTGTTTTCCCCTGCTCAGCTCCTGATGAGGGTCCCTATCCTTGCTCTGTCGGGAAAGGATTCCCAGTACTCCCCTCACATCCCAAGAGGAGGCACTCCCACCAGGAGAGTCAGGAGGAATCCCATCCCCACTCGAGAGGAACCCAAAGTGTCCCTCTGCCATTCAAGAAAAGCCCTGTTTTCCCCTGCTCAGCTCCTGATGAGGGTCCCTATCCTTGCTCTGTCGGGAAAGGATTCCCAGTACTCCCCTCACATCCCAAGAGGAGGCACTCCCACCAGGAGAGTCAGGAGGAACATCAGGGTTCGGGCCACCATTCCCTAAGAACCCCAAATGCCTCGTCACTCCAGATGTACCTGAATGCCCTGCACTGCCTCGACTTTCACCCCAAAGCTTGAAACCCGACACATGGCACGTGTGACAACCCAGGGGTACCTCGAGGGAAGCCATAGATCCCTGTGTCCGCTCGACAAGGAGCCTGATTCTGATGCTGCAGCTGGGATGAAAAGTGGCCGTGCATGTCTCCAGGCGAGACGAGGACTCACTTCCCATGTGGTGTCCAGGGTAATGCCAAGAACTATGTCAGCATGGGCGAGGAAAGCTCAGGCTACGGCCTCAGCATGAGACGAGGACTGAGGACCCAGCGACGACTGGGGAGAAATCCCCATCGGCGCCTGTCAACTAGCACGAAGACTTGCTTGTCCTGAGGCCACAAGGGCGGATCCGTGGGGTCCCTGTTGTAACTCGAGAAGACCGCTGCATACCTCGAGAATAACCAGAAGCTTCTCCCCGTAAAACGGGGTGAGGATTTTGTCCACTGTGGCGTCTCTGGGGAAATCACCACTTCCCTCTTAAACCTCGAAAGTCTTCTTCACACTCTTGCAGTGACAAAAGTTGTTCTCCACCACAACCTTCTCCACTCAATAGGAACCCCGCGGGTCCCACTGGGACTCAAGGGGAGCCCCATTTTCCCCTGCTCAGCTCCAAAAGAGGGTCCCTTTCCCTTCTCCTTTGGGAAAGGATTCCCGGCACTCCACTCGCCTCCCAAGTGGAGGTGCTCACACCAGGAGAGTCAGGAGGAGCATGAGGGTTCCGGCCAACTTTCTCCAAGATGCCCAAATGCCTTGCCCACTGCAGATGAACCTGTGTGCCCTGAACTGCCTTGACTGTCACCCCGAAGCTCAACGCCAGAAACACCTGCACGTGTGACAGCACTTTGGGCCTCGAGGCCAAGCCACAGATCCCTGTGTCCGCTCGACATGGACCCTGACACTACTGCTGCAGCTGGTCAGGCAAGTAGTGGTGCACGTGTCCAGGCGAGACGAGGTCTGTCTCCCCTGTGGGGCCCTCAGGGGTACACCAAGACCTAGGTCAGGTGTCAGCAAAAGTCGAGAAATGACCACCGAGAGGATGAGGGAAGTATCCTCAGAGGCGCCTGGCAACTGGCACGGTGACTGTCCAGTCCTGAGTGCACAGAGGTGAGTCCCTGGGTTCCCCATTGTAACTCGAGAGGACCCCGCCACAACTTGAGAAAAACCAAAAGATGCTCCCATGCAAGCGGGGTGAGGACCTCGTCAGCTGTGGTGTCTCGGTAGAAAGAACCTCTTCTCTCTTGGACCTCCAGAGTGTCGTTCACCTTGCTGTGACCCAAGAAGGTTTTCCCGCTGCCCGTACTCACTCAAGGGGAACACTGAAGGTCCCGCCATGAATAGAAAGGAGCCCCAGTATCCCTGCTGAGCTAAAGATGAGGGTCCCTTTCCTGCTCTGTCGGGAAACGGTTCCCAGAACTTCCCTCACACCCTAACAGGAGACACACGAACAAGGACTGTCCTGAACAGCATCAGGGATCTTGCCACCATCCCCAAGACTTCCAAATACCTCGTTCACTCCAGATGAACCTGACTGCCCTGCACTGGGTCGACTGTCACCCCGAGGTTCGAAGGCTGACACACTGGCACATGTGACAGACCCGGGTGGTACCTCGAGGTCAAGTCACAGATCCCTGTGTCCACACGACGGGGAGCCTTTCACAGCTGCTGCAGTTGCAGAGGCAAGCGCAAGTGTACGTCTCCAGGAAAGACGAGGCTTGACTTTCCTGTGGGGGCTCCATGGGAACCCCAAGATTTATGTCAGCATGGGCTAGGAAAGCTTAGGTACCAGCTTCCACACCAGACGAGGACTGAGGACTCAGCGATGACTGGGGAGGAATCCCCAAAGGCGCATGGCAACTGGCAAGAAGACTGGCCTCTCCTGAGGCCACAGGGGCGGGTCCATGGGCTCCCCGTCGTAACTCTAGAAACTCCACCACAACTCAAAAAATACCAGAAGCTTCTCTCTTGCAAGCGGGGTGAGGCCCTTATCCACTGCGGCATCTCTGGGGAAATCACTCCTTCCCTTTTTGACCTCGAAGCGCTCTTTTACCCCCTTGCTGTGACCCAGGAATTTCACCGCCCAACCCGTCTCAACTCGAGAGGAACAACAAGGGATCCGCTGCGACTCAACAGAGCCCCGTTTGCCCCAGCTAAGCTCCAGATGATCCTCCGTTTCACTGCGCCTTATGGAATTGTTCCCTGGAGCTTTGATCGAACACCAAGAGGAGGTGCTCGCAACAGGAAAGTCGGGAGGAGCATCAGGGATTCAGCCACCATTCACCAAAACCCCCAAATGCCTTGTCCACCGCAAATGAATTTGACAGCCCTGCACTGCCTTTACTGTCATTGCAAGGCTCAACACACGACACACTGGCACGTGTGGCAGCACTTTGGACCTCGAGAGCAAGCCAGAGACCCCTTTGTCCGCTCGACATGGAGCCTGACGCTGCTGCTGCAACTGGTCAGGCAAGTAGCCATGCACGTGTCCAGGTGAGACGAAGCCTGTCTCCTCTGTGGGAGCCTCAGGGGAACCCCAAGACCTAGGTCAGGACGGTCAGGGAAGCTCAGGCACTGGCCTCAGCACAAGTCGAGGACAGGACACCCAGAGACGATTGGAGAGGAATCCACAGTGGTGACTGGCAACTGTAACGGAGACTGTCCTCTCCTGAGGCCACAGGGGCTCGTCCCTGGGCTCCCCGTCGTAATTCGAGAAACCCCACTGCAACTTGAGAAACACCAGAAGCTTCTCCCTTGCAAGCGGGGTTAGGCTCTTATCCAATCCAGCATCTCGTCGGAAATCAACCCATCCCCCTTGGACCTCGAAGGGCTCCTTCACTCCCTTGCTGTGACACAAGGAGTTCCCGTCCACAACCGTCGAAACCAAGAGGAACCCCATTGGACCCGCTGCGACTCAAGAGGAGCCCACTTTGCCCCTGCTAAGCTCTAGATGATAGTCCCTTTTCCTGCTCCTTAGTCTAAGGTGTCCTGGGGTTTCCGTCGCATCCCAAAAGGAGGTGCTCACATTAGGAAAGTTGGGAGGAGCATCTGGGGGTCGGCCACAATTCTCCAAGACCCCCAAATGCCTTGCCCACTGCAGATGAACCTGTCTGCCCTGAACTGCCTTGGCTGTCACCCCGAGGCTCGATGCCCAAAACACCTGCACGTGTGACAGCACTTTGGGCCTCAAGGCCAAGCCACAGATCCCTGTGTCCGCCTGACATGGAGCCTGACACTGCTGTTGCAGCTGTTCAGGAAAGTAGCCATGCGCATGTCCAGGCGAAATGAGGCCTGTCTCCTCTGTGGGGTCCTCAGGTGTACATCAAGACCTAGGTCAGGACGGTCAAGGAAAGGCAGGCTCCGACCTCAGCGAAAGTCGAGGACTGAGCACCGAGACGATTAGGGAAGAATCCCCAGAGGCCCCTGGCAACTGGCACGGAGATTGTCCAATCCTGAGTGCAGAGGGGCGAGTCCCTGTGTTCCCGGTTGTAACTCAAGAGGACCCCGCCACAACTTGAGAAAAACCAAAAGATTTTCCCCTGCAAGCGGGGTGAGGACCTCGTCTTCTGTGGCGCCTCGGGGGAAAGAACCGGTTCTCTCTTGGACCTCCAGAGTGTCGTTCACCTTCCTGCTGTGACCCAAGAAGTTTCTCAAGCCGCCCGTCCTCATTCGAGGGGAACACCGAGCATCCCGCCATGAATGGAAAGGAGCCCCAGGATCCCTGCTGAGCTAAAGATGAGGGTCCCTTTCCTGCTCTGTCGGGAAACGGTTCCCAGCACTTCCCTCACATCCCAGCAGGAGACACTCGAACCAGGACTGTCAGGAGCATCATCAGGGGTCTGGCCACCATTCCCCAAGACTCCCAAATACCACGTTCACTCCAGATGAACCTGACTGCCCTGCACTGGGTCGACTGTCACCCCGAGGCTTGAAGCCTGACACACTGGCACCTGTGACAGACCCGGGTGGTACCTCGAGATCAAGTCACAGATCCCTGTGTCCACTCGACGGGGAGCCTTTCACAACTGCTGCAGCTGCAGAGGCAAGCGCAAGTGTACGTCTCCAGGCAAGACGAGGCCTGACTTTCCTGTGGGGGCTCCATGGGAACCCCAAGATCTATGTCAGCAAGGGCGAGGAAAGCTCAGGTACCAGCTTCAGCACCCGACGAGGACTGAGGACTCGGCTATGACTGGGGAGGAATCTTCAAAGGCGCATGGCAACTGGCATGGAGACTGTCCTCTCCTGAGGCCACAGGGGCGGGTCCATGGGCTCCCCGTCATAACTCGAGAATCTCCACCACAACTCGAGAAATACCAGATGCTTCTCCCTTGCAAGTGGGGTGAGGTCCTCATCCACTGCAGCATCTCTGGGGAAATCACTCCTTCCCTCTTGGACCTCGAAGGGCTCTTTAACCCCCTTGCTGTGACCCAGGAATTTCCCTGCCCTACATGTCTCAACTCCAGAGGAACAACATGGGATCCACTGCGACTCAACAGAGCCCTGTTTGCCCCTGCTAAGCTCCAGATGATCGTCCCTTTTCCTGCCCCTTAGGGAAAGGTTCCCTGGAGATTCGCTCTAATACCAAGAGGAGGTGCTCGCAACAGGAAAGTTGGGAGGAGCATCAAGGGTTCGGCCACCATTCACCAAGATCCCCAAATGCCTTGTCCAATGTAGATGAACTTGACAGCCCTGCACTGCCTTGACTGTCACCCCGAGGCTCAAAGCACGACACACTGGCACGTGTGACAGCACTTTGGACCTCGAGAGCAAGCCAGAGATCCCTCTGTCCGCTCGACATGGAGCCTGACACTGCTGCTGCAGCTGGTCAGACAAGTAGCCGAGCACGTGTCCAGGTGAGACAAAGCATGTTTCCTCTTTTGGAGCCTCAGGGGAACCCCAAGCCCTAGGTCAGGACGGTCGAGGGAAGCTCAGGCACTGGCCTCAGCACAAGTCGAAGACAGGGCACCCACAGATGATTGGATAGGAATCCCCAGAGGTGACTGGCAACTGGCACGGAGACTGTCCTCTCCTGAGGCCACAGGGGCGTGTCCCTCGGCTCCCCATCGTAACTCGAGAAACCCAGCCACAACTCGAGAAACACCAGAAGCTTCTGCCTATAAGCGGGATGAGGTCCTTATCCGATCTGGCGTCTCATGGGAAATCACCCCTTCTCTCTTGGACCTCGAAGGGCTCCCTCTTGGACCTCGAAGGCCTCCTTCACTTCCTTGCTGTGACACAAGGAGTTCCCGGTCAAAACGGTCACACCCAAGAAGAATCCCAATGGACCCGCTGCGACTCAAGAGGAGGCCAGTTTGCCCCTGCTAAGCTCTAGATGATAGTCCCTTCTCCTGCTCCTTAGTCTAAGGTGTCCTGGGGCTTCTGTCAAATCCCAAAAGTAAGTGCTCGCAGTAGGAATGTCGGGAGGAACATTTGGGGTTCGGCCACCATTCTCCAAGACCCCCAAATGCCTTGTCCACTGCAGATGAACCTGTCTGCCCTGCATTGCCTTGACTGTCATCTGGAGGCTCGACCCCTGAATCACCTGCACGTGTGATAGCACTTTGGGCCTCGAGGGCAAGCCACAGATCCCTGTGTCCGCTCGACAGGGAGCCTGACACTGCTGCTGCTTCTGGTCAGGCAAGTAGCTGTGCACGTGTCCAGGCGAGATGAGGCCTGTATCCTCTATGGGGCCCTCAGGGGTACACCAAGACCTAGGTCAGGACGTTCGAGGAAAGCTCAGGCTCCCGCCTCAGGAAAAGTCGAGGAATGAGCACCAAGACGATTAAGGAAGAATCCACATAGGAGCCTGGAAACTGGCACGGAGACTGTCCAATCCTGAGTGCACAGGGGCGAGTCCCTGGGTTCCCCATTGTAACTCGACAGGACTCTGCCACAACTTGAGAAAAATCAAAAGATTCTCCCCAACAAGTGGGGTGAGGACCTCGTCTGCTGTGGCGTCTCGGGGGAAAGAACCTCTTCTCTCTTGGACCTCCAAAGTGTCGTTCACCTCCTTGCTCTGACCCAAGAAGTTTCTCACGTTGCCTGTCCTCACTCGAGGGGAACATCGAGGGTCCCGCCTTGAATGTAAAGTAGCGCCAGTATCCCGGCTGAGCTCCAGTTGAGGGTCTCTTTCCTGCTCTGTCGGGAAAAGATTCCCAGCAATTCCGTCACATCTCAACAGGAGACACTTGAACCAGGACTGTCGGGAGCAGCATCAGGGGTCTTGCCACCATTCCCCAAGACCCCCAAATACCTCGTTCACTCCAGATGAACCTGAATGACCTGTACTGTGTCGACTGTCATTCCGAGGCTCGGAGCCTGACACACTGGCACGTGTGACAGACCTGGATGGTACCTCGTGGTCAAGTCAGAGATCCCTGTGTCCACTCGTCGGGGAGCCTTTCAACGCTGCTGCAGCTGCACAGGCAAGAGCAAGTGAACGTCTTCAGGCAAGACGAGGCCTGACTTTCCTGTGGGTGCTCCAAGTGAACCCCAAGATTTATGTCAACATGTGCGAGGAAAGCTCAGGTACCAGCTTCAGAACCAGACGAGGACCGAGGACTCGGCCATGACTGGGGAGGAATTAACAAAGGCACATGGCAACTGGCAAGAAGACTGGCATATGCTGAGGCCACACGGGCGGGTCCATTGGCTCCCCGTTGTAACTCGAGAAACCCCGCTGCAACTCGAGAAATACCAGAAGCTTCTCCCTTGCAAGCGGGGTGAGGTGCTTATGTACAGCGGCATCTCTGGGGAAATCAGTCCTTCCCTCTTGGACCTCGGAGGGGTCTTTCACGCCCTTGCTGTGACCCAGGAATTTACACCCCTACCCATCTCAACTCGAGAGGAACAAGAAGGGATCCGCTGAGACTCAACAGAGCCCTGTTTGCTCCTGCTAAGCTCCAGATGATCGTCCCCTTTCCTGCCCCTTAGGGAAAGATTCCCTGGAGTTTCGCTCGAATACCAAGAGGAGGTGCTCGGGAAGAGTATCTGGGGTTCGGCAACCATTTGTTAGGACCCCCAAATGCCTTGTCCGCTGCACATAAACTTTACAGCCCCGCACTGCCTTGACTGTCACCCCGAGGATCGACGCACGACACACTGGCACGTGTGACCGCACTTTGGACCTGGAGAGCAAGCCACAGATCCCTCTGTCCACTCGACATGGAGCCTGATACTGCTGCTGCAGCTGGTCAGACAAGTAGCTGTGCACGTGTCCAGGTGAGATGAAGCCTGTCTCCTCTGTGGGAGATTCAGGGGAACGCCAAGACCTAGGTCAGGACGGTGGAGAGAAGCTCAGGCACTGGCCTCAGGACAAGTCGTGGACAGGGCACCCAGAGACGATTGGAGAGGAATCCCCAGAGGTGACTGGCAACTGGCACAGTGAGTATCCTCTCCTGAGGCCACAGGGGTGCGTCCCTGGGCTCCCCATCGTAAGTGTAGAAACCCCAACGCAATTCAAGAAACACCAGAAGCTTATCCCTTGCATAAGGGGTGAGGCCCTTATCCGTTCCAGCGTCTGGTGGGAAATCACACCTTCCCTCTTGGACCTCGAAGGGCTCCTTTACTCCCTTGCTTGACACAAGGAGTTCCTGGCCACAAACGTCGCACCAAGTGGAACCTCAGTGGACCTGCTGCGACTCAAGAGGAGCCCAGTTTGCCCCTGCTAAACTCTAGATGATAGTCCTTTTCCTGCTCCTTAGTCTAAGGTGTCCTGGGGCTTCCATCGCATCACAAAAGAAGGTGCTCGCAGTATGAAAATCGGGAGGAGCATCTGGGGTTTGGCCACCATTCTCCAAGACCCCCAAATACCTTGTCCACTGCAGATGAACCTGTCTGCCCTGCACTGCCTTGACTGTCACTCCGAGGCTCAACACCCGAAACACCTGCTCGTGTGACAGCATTTTGGGCCTCGAGGGCAAGACACAGATCCCTGTGTCCGCTCGACATGGAGCCTGACACTGCTGCTGCAGCTTGTCAGGCAAGTAGCCGTGCACGTGTCCAGGTGAGACGAGGCCTGTCTCCTCTTTGGGTCCCTCAGGGGTACACCAAGACCTAGGTCAGGATGGTCAAGGAAAGCTCAAGCTCTGGCCTCAGCAAAAGTCGAGGACTGAGCACTGAGACGATGAGGGTAGTATCCCCAGAGGCGCCTGGCAACTGGTACGGAGACTGTCCAATCCTGAGTGCAGAGGGGCGAGTCCCTGGGTTCCCCATTGTAACTCGAGAGGACCCCATCACAACTTGAGGAAAACCAAAAGATTCTCCCCTGCTAGCGGGGTGAGGACCTCATCTGTTGTGGCGTCTCGGGGGAAAGAACCTCTTCTCTCTTTGACCTCGAAAATGTCGTTCACCATCTTGCTGTGACCCAAGAAGTTTCTCGCCCCACCCATCCCCACTCGAGAGGAACCCCAAGGGTCCTGCCAAGAACGAAGTGGAGCCCCGTTATCCCCTGATGAGCTCCAGATGATGGTCCTTTTCCTGCTCTGTCGGGAAAGGGTTCCCAGTTCTCTGCTCACATTCCAACAGGAGACACTCGAATCCAGAGAGTCGGGAGGAGCACCAGGTGTCTTGCCAAAATTCCAAAGACTGCAAAATACCTCATTCACTCCAGATGAACCTGACTGCCCTGCAATGAGTCGACTGTCACCCCGATGCTCGAAGCCTGACACAATGGCACGAGTGACAGCCCTGGGTAGTACCACGAGGTCTAGTCACACATCCCTGTGTTCACTCGACGGGGAGACTTACACTGCTGCTGCAGCTGCAGAGGCAAGCGGCAGTGCACATCTCCAAACGAGACGAGGCCTGACTCCCCTGTGGGGGCCCCATGGGTACTCCAAGATTTAGTTTGGCATGAGCGAGGAAAGCTCATGTACCCACTTCAGCACCAGAGGAGGACTGAGTACCCGGCGATGACTAGGGAGGTATCCCCAAAGGCGCATGGCAAGTGGCACAGACACGCGCCTCTCTTGAGGCCACAGGGGCGGGTCCATGGGCTCCCCATTGTAACTCGAGAAACACCACCACAACTCGAGAAAAATCAGAAGCTTCTCCCTTGCAAGCGGCTTGAAGCCTTTTTCTGCTGCGGCATCTTGGGGGAACTCACTCCTTCCCTCCTGGACCTCGAAGATCTTTTTCACCCCCTTGCAGTGACCCAAGAAGTTCCCAGCCCCACCCATCTCAACTCGAGAGGAACTGCAAGGGACCCAATGTGACTCAAGAGGAGCCTCGTTTGCCCCTTCTAAACTACAGATGATGGACCCTTTTCCTGATCCTTAGGGAAAGGTTTCCTGGGACTTCCCTCGCATCCCAATAGGAGGTGCTCACACCAGGAAAGACGGGAGGAGCATCAGGGTTTGGGCCATCATTCCCCAAGACCACCAAATCCTTTGTCCACTGCAGCTGAACCTGACTGCCCCTGCAATGCCTTGACTGTCACGGCGAGGCTCACACCCCTGACACACTGGAGTCAGTGACAGCACATTGGACCTCGAGGTCAAGCCAGAGATCCTTGTGTCCTCTAGACATGGAGCCTGACACTGCTGCTGCAGCTGGTCAGGCAAGTAGACGTGCACGTGCCCAGGCAAGACAAGGTTGGTCTCCTCTGTGGGGGCCACAGGGGTACCCCAAGGCCTAGATCAGGATGGTCGACGAAAGCTCATGCTGCTGCCTCAGCACAAGTCGAGGACTGAGCACACTGAGATGATTGTTGAGGAATCACCAGAGGTGCCTGACAACATGCACGGAGACTGGCCTCTCCTGAGGCCACAGGGGCGAGTCCCTGGGGTCCTCGTCGTAACTAGAGAGGAACTCAACACAACTTGGGAAGAACCAAAAGATTCTCCAATGCAAGCGTGGAGAGTACCCAGAGACGATTGTTGAGGAATCGCCAGAGGTGCCTGGCAACATGCACGGAGACTGGCCTCTCCTGAGGCCACAGGGGCGAGTCCCTGGGGTCCTCGTCGTAACTAGAGAGGAACTCAACACAACTTGGGAAGAACCAAAAGATTCTCCAATGCAAGCGTGGAGAGGATATTGTCTGCTCTGGAGTCTCGGGAGAAATCACCCCTTCTCACTTGGACCTCAACAGAGTCATTCTCCTTATTGCTGTGACCCACGAATTCCCCGCTCCACCCTTCTCAACTCGAGAGGAGCAACAAGGGATCCGCTGCGACTCAACAGAGCCCTGTTTTCCCCTGCTAAGCTCTAGGTGATTGGTGCATTTCTTGCCCCTTAGGGAAATGTTCCCTGGGGCTTTGCTCGAATACCAAGAGGAGGTGCTCCCAACAGGAAAGTCGGGAGGAGCATCAGAGGTTGGGCCACCATTCCCCAAGTACCCCAAATGCCTTGTCCACTGCAGATGAACTTTACAGCCCTGCACAGCCTTGACTGTCACCCCGAGGCTCAACACACGACACACTGGCATGTGTGACAGCACTTTGGACATCGAGGGCAAGACACAGATCCCTGTGTCCGCTCGACATGGAACGTACATTGCTGCTGCAGCTGGTCAGGCAAGTAGCCGTGCACGTGTCCAGGTGAGACGAAGCCTGTCTCCACTGTGGGAGCCTCAGTGGAACCCCAAGACCTAGATCAGGACGGTCAAAGAAATCTCAGGCTCAGGCCTCAGCACAAGTCAAAGACTGAGCACCGAGACGATTGGGGAGTAATCCCCAGAGGCGCCAGGCAACTCGCACGGAGAGTGGATACTCCTGAGGCCACAGGGGCGAGTCCCTGGGGTCATCATCATAACTCGAGAAGACCCCACCACAACTTGTGATAAACCAAAATATTCTCCCCTGCAAGCGGGGTGCGGAACTTGTCCGCTGTGGCGTCTTGATGGAAATCTCCCATTGTCTTTTAAAGCACAGGATAATCTTTCCCTTTTTCCTGTGACCCAAGAAGTTCCCGCCCCATTCGTCCTCACTAGAGAGGAACACCGAGTGTCCCGCCAAGAATGAAAAGGAGCCTCGTTATCACCTGCTGAGCTCCACATGCAGGTCCGCTTGACATGGAGCCTGACAGAGCAGGAAAGGGTTTCCAGCGCTCCCGTCACACACCAACAGGAGACACTCGCACCAGGACAGTCGGCAGGAGCATCAGGGTTCTTGCCACCATTCCCCAAGACCCCCAAATACCTCGTTCACTCCAGATGAACCTCACGGCCCTGCACTCCGTAGACTGTCACCCAGAGGCTCGAAGCCACACACACTGGCCTGTGTGACAGCCCTGGGTAATACTTCGAGTTCAAGTCACAGATCCCTGTGTGCACTCGACGGGTAGCCTTACACTGCTGTTGCAGCTTTGGAGGCAATCGGCAGTTCACGTCTCCAGGAGAGCCGAGACCTGACTCCCCTGTGAGGGCTCCATGGGTACTCCAAAATTTATGTCAGCATGGGCGAGGAAAGCTCAGGTACCAGCTTCAGCACCAGATGGGGACTGAAGACCAGGTGATGACTGGGGAGGAATCCCCAAGGGCACATGGCAACTGGCATGGAGACTGGACTCTCCTGGGTCACAGGGGCGAGTACCTGGTGTCCCTGTAGTAACATGAGAAGACCCACCCACAAGTTGAGAAAAAGAAAAGATTCTCCCCTGCAAGCTGGGTGAGGACCTTGTCCGCAGTGGCGTCTCTGGGGAAATCATTCCTTCTCTCTTTGAACTCAAAAG
Organism: Nanger granti; assembly: GCA_006408635.1. Lineage (NCBI taxonomy): Eukaryota > Metazoa > Chordata > Mammalia > Artiodactyla > Bovidae > Nanger > Nanger granti. The sequence continues at coordinate 132,355 of SJYD01055530.1, read as the reverse complement.
GGTCGTTCACCTTCTTGCTGTGATCCAAGAAGTTCCCTTCCCCACCTATCCGCAAACGAGAGGAACACCGAGGGTCCCGAAAAGAATTAAATGGAGCCCTGTTTTCCCCATGCTGAGCTCCAAATAAGGGTCCCTTTCCTACTCTGTTGGAAAAGGTTTTGCAGCGATCCCCTCACATCCCAAAAGGAGACACTGGCACCAGGACAGTCGGGAGGAGCATCAGGGGTCTTTCTACCATTCCAAAGACCACCAAATTCCTCGTTCACTCCAGATGAAACTGACTGCCCTGCAATCCGTCGACTGTCATTCCGCAGCTCAAAGCCTGACACACTGGCTCGAGTGAAAGCCCTGGGTATTAACTAGAGGTCAAGTCACAGATGCCTGTGTCCATTCGACGGGGACCATGCCACTGCTGCTGCAGCTGTAGAGGCAAGCGGCAGTGCACATCTCCAGGCGAGACGAGGCCTTACTCCCCTGTTAGGCTCCATGGGAACCCCAAGACTTATGTCAGCATGGGCGACGATAGCTCTTGTACTGGCTTCAGCACCAGACGAGGACTGAGGACCCGGCTATGACTGGAGAGGAATCCCCAAAGGCTCATGACAACTGTCACTGAGACTGGCCTCTTCTGAGGCCACAGGGGCGGGTCCATGAGCTCCCCATCATAACACGAGAAACCCCGCCGCAACTCGAGAAAAACCAGAAGCTTCTCCCTTGCAAGCGAGGTGAGGCCCTTATCCGCTGAGGCGTCTGGGGTGAAATCACCCCTTCCATCTTGACCTCGACGGGATCCTTCACCCCCCTGCTCTGACCCAAGATGTTACACGCCTCACCAGTCTGAACACGAGAGGATCACCAAGGGACCCGCTGCGATTCAAGAGGAGACCCGTTAGCCCGTGCTAAGCTCCATATGATGGTCCCTTTTCCTGTTCCTTAGGGAAAGGTTTCCTGGGGCTTCCCTCGCATCCCAAGAGGAGGTGCTCGAACCAGGAAAGTCGGGAGGAGCATCAGGGTTTGGGATACCATTCCAAAAGACCCCCAAATGCCTTCTCCACTGCAGATGAACCTGACTGCCCTGCACTGCCTTGACTGTCACCCCGAGGCTCGAAGCCTCACACACTGGCACGTGTGACAGTCCTCGGTTGATCCAGGAGTCAAGCCACAAATCCCTACGACTGCCTGACATGAAGCCTGACACTGATGCTGCAGCTAGACATGCAAGTGGTGGTGCACGTGTCCAGGCGCGACGAGGCCTGTCTCCTCTGTGGGGGCCTCAGGGGTACCCCAAGACCTAGGTCAGACGGCTGAGGAAAGCTCAGGCTCCGGCCTCAGCACAAGTCGAGGTCTCAGCACCCTGAAACGATTAGAGAGGATTTCTCAGTGGCCCCTTGCAACTGGCATGGAGACAGGCCTCTCTTGAGGCCACAGAGACGAGTACCTGGGATCCCTGTCGTAACTCCAGAGGACCCAGCCACAAGTTGTAAATGCCAAAATATTTTCCCCTGCAATCGGGGTGAGGACCTTGGTCTCTGTGGCGTCTCTGCGGAAATCACCCCTTCTCTCTTGGACCTCAAACTTTCACTAACCGTCTTGCTGTGACCCAAGAAGTTCCACGCCACACCCGTCCCCACTCGAGAGGGACACATGGGGATCCCGCCTCGAATGAAATGGAGGCCCGTTATCCCCTCCCGAGCTCCAGATTTGGGTCCCATTCCTGCTCTGTCGGGAAAGGATTCCTAGCATTTCTCTCACATCCCAACAGGAGACACTCGCACCAGGACAGTCTAGAGTGGAATCAGGTGACTTGCCACTATTCCCCACGATCTCTAAATACCTCGTTGACTCCAGATGAACCTGACTGCCCTGCACTGCGTCTACTGTCACCAAGAGGTTCGAAGCCTGACATACTGGCAGGTGAGACAGCACTTTGGACCTCGAGGGCAAACCACAGATCCCTGTGTCCGAACGACATGTGCCTGACACTGCTGCTGCAGCTGGTCAGGCAAGTAGCCATGGTCGTGTCCAGGTGAGACGAGGCCTGTCTGCTCTGTGGGGGCCTCAGCGGTACACCAAGACCTATGTCAGGATGGTCGAGTAATGCTCAGGCTCTGGCCAGAGCACAAGTTGAAGACTGAGTACCATGAGACCTTTGGGGAGAATCTCCAGAGGCGCCTGGCAACTGGCACAGAGACTGGCCTCACATGAGGCCACAGGAGCTAGTCCCTGGGGTCCCAACGTAACTCGAGTCGACCCCGTCACAACTTGGGGAAAAGCACAAGATTATCGCCTGCAAGTGAGGAGAGGACATTGTCTGCTGTGGTGTCTCGGGGGAAATCACCCCTTCTCTCTTGGACCTCAAAACGGTCATTCACCTTCTTGGGGTGACCCAAGAAGTTCCCCACCCCACCGTCCCCACTCGAGAGGAACATCGAGCGTCCGCAATGAATGAAAATGAGCCCTGTTATCCCGTGCTGAGTTCCATATGGGGGTCCCTTTCCCAGTCATTCGGGAAAGGATTCTCACCGCTCATCTCATATCCCCATAGGAGACACTGGCACCAGGACAGTCGGGAGGAGCATCAGGGGTCTTGCCTCCATTCCCCAAGACCCCCAGTACTGCCTTCACTCCATAAGAACCTGACTGCCCTGCACTTCATCGACTGTCATCCCGAGGTTTGAAGCCTTGCACACTGGCACGTGTGAGAACCCTGTGTAGTACCTCGAGGCCAAGTCACAGATCACTGTGGTCACTCGACGGGGAGCCTTCCACTGCTGCAGCAGGGGAGTCAAGCGTCAGTGCACGTCTCCAGGCGAGAAGAGGCCTGACTCCGCTGTGGAGGCTCCAAAGGAAACCCAAGTGTTCTGTCACCATGGGCGAGAAATTCAGGTACTATATCAGCACTAGATGAGGACCAAAGACCTGGCAATTGCTTGGGAGGAACCCCAAAACCTATGGCAGCTGACACGGAGACTGGGCTCTCCTGAGTCCACAGGGGCGGGTCTATGGCTCCCAGTCGTAACTCGAAAAACCCCGCCACAACTCGAGAAAAACCAGAAGCTTCTCCCTTACAAGCTGTGTGAGGCCCTTATCTGCTGAGGCGTCTTTGGGGAAATCACCCCTTCCATCTTGACCTCGACAGAATCCTTCACACCCATGCTGTGACCCAAGAATTTCCCCGCCTCACCAGTCTGAACACGAGAGGAACACCAAGGGACCAGCTGCGACTCAAGAGGAGACCCGTTTGCCCCTGCTAAGCTCCATATGATGATTCCTTTTCCTGTTCCTTCGGGAAAGGTTTCCTGGGGCTTCCCTCGCATCCCAAGCAGAGGTGCTCGCACCAGGAAAGTCGGGAGGAGCATCAGGGTTTGGGATACCATTCCCAAAGACCCTCAAATGCCTTGTCCACTGCAGATGAATCTGACTTCCCTGCACAGACTTTACTGTAACCTCGAGGCTCGAAGCTCTACACAATGGCTCGTGTGACAGTCCTCGGTTGGACCAGGAGTCAAGCCACAGATCCCTATGACCGCCTGACATGAAGCCTGATACTGCTGCTGCAGCGAGTCATGCACGTGGCCTTGCACGTGTCCAGGCGAGAGGAGCCCTGTCTCCTCTGTGGGGGCCTCAGGGGTACCCCAAGACCTCGGTCAGGACGGTCAAAGAAACTTCAGGCTCTGGCCTCAGCACCAGTCGAGGTCTGAGCACCCTGACACGATTGGAGAGGATTTCCCAGTGGTCCATTGAAACTTGCATGGAGACTGGCCTCTCTTGAGGCCACAGGGGCGAGTCCCTGGGGTCCCCGTCGTAACTCGAGAGGACCCCGTCACAAGTTTTGAAATGCCAAAATATTTTGCCCTGCAATCGGAGTGAGGACCTTGTCCTCTGTGGCGTCTCTGCGGAAATCACCCCTTCTCTCTTGGACCTCAAACTTTCACTCACCGTCTTGCTGTGACCCAAGAAGTTCCATGCCACACCTGTCCCCACTCGAGAGGAACACATGGGGTCCTGCCTAGAATGAAATGGAGCCCTGTTATCCCCTGCGGAGCTCCAGTTTTGGGTCCTATTTCTGCTCTGTCGGGAAAGGATTCCCAGCATTCCCCTCACATCCCAGCAGGAGATACTCGCACCAGGAGAGTCTAGAGTGGAATCAGGTGACTTGCCACTATTCCCCAAGATCCCTAAATACCTCGTTGACTCCAGATGAACCTGACTGCCCTGCACTGCGTCGACTGTCACCAAGAGGTTCGAAGCCTGACACACTGGCACGCGTGACAGCACTAGGGAGTACCTCCATGTCAAGACATAGATCCCTGTGTCAGCAAGACAGGGAGTCTTACACTGCTGTGCAGCTGCAGAGGCAAGCGGCAGTGCACGTCTCCAGGCGAGATGGGGCCTGACTGTCCTGTGTGTGCTCCATGGGAACCACAAAATTTATGTCAGCATGGGCGAGGAAACCTTGGGTACCGGCTTCAGCACCAGACGACCACTGAGGACCCGGCGATGACTGGGGAGGAATCCCCAAAGGAGCATGGCAACTGGCACGGAGAATGGCTTCTCTTGAGGCCAAAGGGGCGGGTCCATGGGCTCCCTGTCGTAACTCCAGAACCAGGCAGTAACTCGAGAAAACACAGAAGCTTCTCCCTTGCAATCGTGGTGAGGCCCTTATCCACTGTGGTGTCTCTGGGGAAATCACCCCTTCCCTCTTGGACCTCGAAGGGCTCTTTAACCCCCTTGCTGTGAACCCTGAAGTTCCTTGCCCCACCCGTCTCCACGCTAGAGGAACCCCAAGGGTCTCACTGCTATTCAAGAGGATCCCCGTTTACACCTGCTAATCTCCAGATGACCGGCCCATTTCCTCCTCCTTAGGTTAAGGTTTCCTGTGTCTTCCCTCGCAACCCAAGAGGTGCTCGCAGTGGGAATGTCGGTAGGAGCATCTGGGATTGGGCCAACATTCTCCAAGACCCTCAAATGCTTTGTCCACTGCAGATGAACCTGACTGCCCTGCACTGCCTTTTCTGTCACCCCGAGGCTAGATGCCCGACACACTGGCACGTGTGACACCAATTTGGATTTCGAGGTCAAGCCACAGATCCCTGTGTCCGCTTGACATGGAGCTGAAACTGATGCTGCAGCTGGTCAGGGAAGTAGCAGTGCCAATGTCCAGGAGAGACGAGGCCTGTCTCCTCTGGAGGACCTCAAGTGTTCCCCAAGAACTAGGTCAGAACAGACGAGGAAAGCTCAAGCTCCCGTCTCAGCACAAGTCGAGGTCTGAGCACCCTGAGACGATTGGGGAGGAATACCCAGAGGCTCCTGGTAACTGGCACCGAAACTGGCCTCTCCTGGGTCCAAAGGGGCGGGTCCGTGGGTTCCCCATCGTAACTCGATAAACCCCACCGCAGCTCGAAAAAAACCAGAAGCTTCTCCCTTGCAAGCGGGTTGAAGCCCTTTTCCACTGCAGCGTCTCAGGGGAAATCACCCCTTCCCTATTGGATATCGAAGGTATCCTTCACCCCCTCGCTGTGACCTAAGAAGATCCCCGCCCCACCCGTCTCAACTTGAGAGGAACCCCAAGGGACGCGATTCGACTCAAGAGGAGCCCCGTTTGCAACTGCTAAACTCCATATGATGTTCACATTTTCTGCTCCTTAGGGAAAAGTTTACTGGGGATTCCCACACATCCGAAGAGAAGGTGCTAGCACCAAGAATTTTGGGAGGAGCATCAGGGGTTGGGCCACCATTTCACAAGTCCCCCAAATGCCTTGTCCTCTGCAGATAAACCTGACTGCCCCGCACTGCCTTGACTGTCACACCCAGGCTCGACCCCCGAAACCTGGGCAGGTGAGACAGCACTTTGGACCTCGAGGGCAGGACACAGATCCTTGTGTCCGTATGACATGGTGCCTGACACTGCTGCTGCAGTTCGTCAGGCAAGTAGCCATGCTCGTGTCCAGGAGAGATGAGGCCTGTCTCCTCTGTGGGGGCCTCAGCAGTACCCCAAGACCTAGTTCAGGGCGGTGGAGTAATGCTCAGGCTCTGGTCAGAGCACAAGTCGAAGACTGAGTACCATGAGAAGTTTGAGGAGAATCACCAGAGGCGCCTGGCAACTGGCACAGAGACTGGCCTCTCATGAGGCCACAGGAGCGAGTCCCTGGGGTCCCAGTCGTAACTCGAGTTGACCCCGCCACAATTTGGGAAAAACCAAAAGATTCTCGCCTACAAGTAAGGAGAGGATCTTGTCTGATGTGGCGCCTCAGGGGAAATCACCCCTTCTCTCTTGGACCTCAAAACGGTCATTCACCTTCTTGAGGTGACCAAAGAAGTTCCCCACCCCACCGTCCCAACTAGAGAGGAACATCGATGGTCCCGCCATGAAGGAAAATGAGCCATGTTATCCCGAGCTGAGTTCCATATGGGGGTACCTTTCCTGCTCCTTCGGGAAAGGGTTCCCACCGCTCATCTCACATCCCCATAGGAGACACTGGCACCAGGACAGTCCGGAGGACATCAGGGGTCTTGCCACCATTCCTCAAGACCCCAATACCGCCTTCACTCCAGAAGAACCTGACTGCCCTGCACTGCATCGACTGTCACCCCGAGGTTTGAAGTCTTGCACACTGGCACGTGTGAGAACGCTGCGTAGTCCCTCGAGGCCAAATCACTGATCCCTGTGGCCACTCGACGGGGGACCTTGCACTGCTGCAGCAGCGGAGTCAAGCGTCAGTGAATATCTCCAGGCGAGAAGAGGCCTGACTCCGCTGTGTAGGCTCCAAAGGAAACTCAAGTTATCTGTCACCATGGGCGAGGAAATTCACGTACCAGATCAGCACCAGACGAGGACCAAAGACCTGGTGATGACTTGGGAGGAAACCCCAAAGACGTATGGCAACCGGAGTCGACAGGGGCGGGTTTATGGGCTCCCAGTCTTAACTCGAGAAACCCCACCACAAGTCGAGAAAAACCAGAAGCTTCTCCCTTACAAGCTTTGTGAGGCCCTTATCCGCTGAGGCGTCTTGGGGGAAATCACCCCTTCCACCTTGATCTCAATGGGATCCTTCACCCCCCTGCTGTGACCCAAGAAGTTCCCCGCCTCACCAGTCTAAACACGAGAGGAACACCAAGGGACCCGTTGCAACTCAAGAGGAGACCCGTTTGCCCCTGCTAAGCTCCATATGATGGTCCCTTTTCCTGCTCCTTAGGGAAAGGTTTCCTGGGGCTTCCCTCGCATGCCTAGAGGAGGTGTTCGCACCAGGAAAGTCGGGAGGAGCATCAGGGTTTGGGACACCATTCCCAAAGACCCCCAAATGCCTTGTCTACTGCAGATGAACCTGACTGCCCTGCACTGCCTTGACTGTCACCGCAAGGCTCGAAGCCGAACACACTGGCACGTATAACAGTCCTTGGTTGGACCAGGAGTCAAGACACCTATCCCTATGACCGCCTGACATGAAGCCTGACACTGATGCTGCAGCTAGTCATGCAAGTGGCCGTGCATGTGTCCAGGCGAGATGAGGCCTGTCTCCTCTGCTGGGGCCTCTGAGGTACCCCAAGACCTAGGTCAGGAAGGTGGAGTAAAGCTCAAGCTCCAGCCTCAGTACAAGTCGAGATCTGAGCACCCTGACACGATTGGAGAGGATTTCCCAGTGGCCCCTGTCAACTGGCATGGAGACTGGCCTCTCTTGGGGCCACAGGGGCGAGTCCCTGTGGTCCCCTTTGTAACTCGAGAGGACCCCGTCACAAGTTGTGAAATGCCAAAATATTTTTCACTGCAATTGGAGTGAGGACCTTGTCCACTGTAGCGTCTCTGCGGAAATCACCCCTTCTCTCTTGGACCTCAAACTTTACTCACCGTCTTGCTGTGACCCAAGAAGCTCCACGCCACACCTGTCCCCACTCGAGAGGAACACATGGGGTCCCGCCTAGAATAAAATGGAGCCCCGTTATCCCCTGCAGAGCTCCAGATTTGGGTCCCATTTCTGCTCTGTCGGGAAAGGATTCCCAGCATTCTCCTCACATCCCAACAGGAGACACTCGCACCAGGACAGTAGAGAGGGGAATCAGGTGACTTGCCACTATTCCCCAAGATCCCTAAATACCTCGTTGACTCCAGATGAACCTGACTGCCCTGCACTGCGTCGACTGTCACCAAGAGGTTCGAAGCCTGACACACTGGCACGCGTGACAGCACTAGGGAGTACCTCTATGTCAAGACATAGATCCCTGTGTCAGCAAGACAGGGAGTCTTACACAGTTGTGCAGCAGCAGAGGCAAGTGGCAGTGCACGTGTCCAGGTGATACAAGGCCTGACTCCCGTGTGTGCTCCATAGGAACCACAAAATTTATGGCAGCATGGGCGAGGAAACCTCGGGTACCGGCTTCAGTCCCAGACGACCACTGAGGACCTGGCGATGACTGGGGAGGAATCCCCAAAGGCGCATGGCAACTGGCACGGAGAATGGCTTCTCCTGATGCTAAATGGGCAGGACCATGGGCTCCCCATCGTAACTTCAGAAACCGGGCAGTAATTCGAGAAAATCAGAAGCTTCTCCCTTGCAATCGTGGTGAAGCCCTTATCCACTGTGGTGTCTCTGGGGAAATCACCCCTTCTCTCTTGGACATCGAAGGGCTCTTTCACCCCCTTGCTGTGAACCCTGAAGATCCTCGCCCCACCCGTCTCAATGCCAAAGGAACCCCAAGGGAATCACTGCGACTCAAGAGGATCCCCGTTTACGCCTGCTAATCTCCAGATGACCGGCCCATTTACTCCTCCTTAGGTTAAGGTTTCCTGTGTCTTCCCTCGCATCCCAAGAGGAGGTGCTTGCACTAGGAATGTCAGTAGGAGCATCTGGGATTGGGCCAACATTCTCCAAGACCCTCAAATGCTTTGTCCACTGCAGATGAACTTGACTGCCCTGCACTGCCTTGTCTGTCACCCCGAGGCTAGACGTCCAACACACTGGCACGTGTGACAGCACTTTGGACTTCGAGGGAAAGCCACAGATTCCTGTGTTCGCTCGACATGGAGCTGAAACTGCTGCTGCAGCTGGACAGGCAAGTAGGAGTGCAAATGTCCAGGCGAGACGAGGCCTGTCTTTTCTGGGGTCCTCAACGGTTCCCCAAGACCTAAGTCAGAACGAACGAGGAAAGCTCAAGCTCCCGTCTCAGCACAAGTCGAGGTCTGAGCACCCTGAGACGATTGGGGAGGAATACCCAGAGGCTCCTGGCAACTGGCACCGAGACTGGCCTCTCCTGAGGCCAAAGGCTCGGGTCCGTGGGCTCCCCATCGTAACTCGATAAACCCCACCGCAGCTCGAAAAAAACCAGAAGCTTCTCCCTTGCAAGCGGGTTGAGGCCCTTTTCCACTGCAGCGTCTCAGGGGAAATCACCCCTTCCCTATTGGATCTCGAAGGTGTCCTTCACCCCGTCGCTGTGACGTAAGAAGATCCCCGCCATTCCCGTCTCAACGTGAGAGGAACCTCAAGGGACGCGCTGCGATTCAAGAGGAGCCCCGTTTGCACTTTCTAAGCTCCATATGATGTTCACATTTCCTGCTTCTTAGGGAAAGGTTTCCTGGGGCTTCCCTCACATCCCAAGAGAAGGTGCTAGCACCAAGAAAGTCGGGAGGAGCATCAGGGTTGGGTCACCATTTCTCAAGACCCCAAATGCCTTGTCCTCTGCAGATGAACCTGACTGCCCTGCACTGCCTTTACTGTCACACCGAGCCTCGACCCGCGACACACTGACAGGTGAAACAGCACTTTGGACCTCGAGGACAGCCACAGATCCCTGTGTTGGCACGACATGGTGCCTGACACTGCTGCTGCAGCTGGTCAGGAAAATAGCCATGCTCCTGTACTGGCGAGACGAGGCCTGTCTCCTCTGTGGGGGCCTCAGCGGTATCCCAAGACCTAGGTCAGGACGGTCGAGTAATGCTCAGGCTCCAGCCAGAGAACAAGTCGAAGACTGAGTACCATGAGACATTTGGGGAGAATCACCAGAGACGCCTGGCAACTGGCACAGAGACTGGCCTCTCATGAGGCCACAGGAGCGAGTCCCTGGGGTCTCAGTCATAACTCGAGTGGACCCAAACACAGCTTGTAAAAACCACAGGATTCACGCCTGCAAGCGAGAAGAGGACCTTGTCTGATGTGGTGTTACGGGGCAAATCGCCCCTTCTCTCTTGGATCTCGAAACAATCATTCACCTTCTTGGGGTGACCCAAGAAGTTCCCCACCCACCGTCCCCACTCGAGAGGAACACCGAGTGTCCCGCCATGAATGAAAATGAGCCGTTATCCCGTGCTGAGTTCCATATCGGGGTCCCTTTCCTGCTCTTTCGGAAAAGGATTCCCACCGCTCATCTCACATCCCCATAGGAAACACTGGCACCAGGACAGTCGGAAGGAGCATCAGGGATCTTACCACCATTTCCCAAGACCCCCAATACTGACTTCACTCCATAAGAACCTGACTGCCCTGCACTGCATCGACTGTCATCCCGAGGTTTGACGCCTTGCACACTGGCACGTGTGAGAGCCATGCGTAGTACCTCGAGGCCAAGTCACAGATCCCAGTGGCCACTCGACGGGGAGCCTTCCACTGCTGCAGCCGCCGAGTCAAGCGTCAGTGCATGTCTCCAGGCCAGACGAGGCCTGACTCCTCTGTGGAGGCTCCAAAGGAATCCCAAGTTTTCTGTCACCTTGGTCGAGGAAATTGAGGTACCAGATCAGCACCAGACGAGGACCAAAAACCTGGCGATGACTTGGGAGGAATACCCAAAGACGTATGGCAAATGACACGGAGACTGGACTCTCCTGAGTCCACAGGGGCGGGTCTATGGGCTCCCAGTCGTAACTCGAGAAAAACCAGAAGCTTCTCCCTTACAAGCTTTGCGAGGCCCTTATCCGCTGAGGCGTCTTTGGGGAAATCACCCCTTCCATCTTGATCTCAACGGGATCCTTCACCCCCCTGCTGTGACCCAAGAAGTTCCCCGCCTCACCAGTCTAAACACGAGAGGAACACCAAGGGACCCGCTGCGACTCAAGAGGAGAACCTTTTGCCCCTGCTAAGCTCCATATGATGGTCTCTTTTCCTGTTCCTTAGGGAAAGGTTTCCTGGGGCTTCCCTCGCATCCCAAGAGGAGGTGCTCTCAACAGAAAATTCGGGAGGAGCATCAGGGTTTGGGTCACCATTACCAAAGACCCCCAAATGCCTTGTCCACTGCAGATGAGCCTGACTGCCCGGCACTGCCTTGAGTGTCACCCCGAAACTGGAAGCCCGACACACTGGCACGTGTGACAGTCCTCGGTTGGACCAGGTGTCATGCAACAGATCCCTATGACCGCCTGACATGAAGCCTGACACTGATGGTGCAGCTAGTCATGCAAGTGGCCGTGCACGTGTCCAGGCAAGACGAGGCCTGTCTCCTCTTTGGGGGCCTCAGGTGTACCGTCGAGGTCTGCGCAACCTGAAACAATTGGAGAGGATTTCCCAGTGGCCCCTTGCACCTGAGGTGGAGACTGGCCTCTCATGAGTCCAAAGGGGCGAATCCCTGGGGTCCCTTTTGTAACTCGAGAGGACCCCTCCACAAGTTGTGAAATGCCAAATTATTTTACCCTGCAATTGGGGTGAGGACCTTGTCCGCTTTGGCGTCTCTGCGGAAATAACCCCTTCTCTCGTGGACCTCAAAGTTTCACTCACCTCCTTGCTGTGACCCAAGAAGTTCCAAGCCAAACACATCCCCACTCGAGAGGAACACCTGCGTTCCCGCCAAGAATGAAAGGGAGCCCCGTTATCCCCTGTGGAGCTCCAGATTTGGGTCCCATTCCTGCTCTGTCGGGTAAGGGTACCCAGCATTCCCCTCACATCCAAACAGGAGAAACTCAGACCAGGACAGTAGAGAGGGGAATCAGGTGACTTGCCACTATTCCCCAAGAACCCTAAATACCTCGTTTACTCCAGATGAACCTGACTGCCTGGCCCTGTGTCGACTGTCACCAAGAGGTTCGAAGCCTGACACACTAGCACGTGTGACAACACTAGGGAGTACCTCTATGTCAAATCATATATCCCTGTGTCAACACGACAGGGAGTCTTACACTGCGGTGCAGCTGCGGTGGCAAGCAGCAGTGCACGTCTCCAGGCGAGACGAGGTCTTATTCCCCTGTGTGTGCTCCTTGGGAACCACAAAATTTATGTCAGCATGGGCGAGGAAACCTCGGATACCGGCTTCAGCACCAGACGACCACTGAGGACCCGGCGATGACTGGGGTGGAATCCCCAAAGTGGCATGGCAACTGGCACGGAAAATGGCCTCTCCTGAGGCCAAGGGGGCGAGTCCATGGGCTCCCCGTCGTAACTCCAGAAACCAGGCAGTAACTCGAGAAAAACCAGAAGCTTCTCCCTTGCAAGCGGGGTGAGGCCCTTATCCATTGTGGTGTCTCTGGGGAAATCACCCCTTCCCTCTTGGACCTCGGAGGGCTCCTTCACCCCCTTGATGTGAACCCTGAAGTTCTCCGCCCCACCTGTCTCTACAGGAGAGGAACCCCAAGGGACTCACTGCGACTCAAGAGGATCCCCGTTTACCCCTGCTAATCTCCAGATGACGGGCCCATTGCCTCCTCAGGTTAAGGTTTCTTGTGTCTTCCCTCGTATCCCAAGAGGAGGTGCTTCCAATAGGAGTGTCGGTAGTAGCATCTGGGATTGAGCCAACATTCTCCAAGACTCTCAAAACTTTGTCCGCTGCAGATGAACCTGACTGCCCTGCACTGCCTTGTCTGTCACACTGAGGCTAGACTCTCGATGCACTGGCACGTGTGACAGCACTTTGGACCTCGAGGGCAAGCCACAGAACTCTGTGTCCGCTCGACATGGAGCTGAAACTGCTGCTGCAGCTGGTCAGGCAAGTAGCAGTGCAAAGGTCCAGGAGAGACGAGGCCTGTCTCCTCTGGGGGCCTCAAGGGTTCCCAAAGACCTAGGTCAGAACGGACGAGGAAAACTCAAGCTCCCGTCTCAGCACAAGTCGAGGTCTGAGCACCTTGAGAGGATTGGGGAGGAATCCCCAGAGGCTCCTGGCAACTGGCACCGAGACTGGCCTCTCCTGAGGCCAAAGGAGCGGGTCCATGGGCTCCCCATCGTAACTTGAGAAACCCCGCTGCAACTCGAGAAAAACCAGAAGCTTCTCCCTTGCAAGCGGGTTGAGGCCCTTATACACTGCAGCGTCTCAGGGGAAGTCACCCCTTCCCTATTGGATCTCGAAGGTATCCTTCAACCCCTCGCTGTGACCTAAGAAATTTCCTGCCCCACCCGTCTCAAGGTGAGAGGAAACCCATGGTACGGGCAGTGACTCAAACGGAGCCCCGTTTGCACCTTCTAGGCTACATATGATGTTCACATTTCCTGCTCCTTAGGGAACGGTTTTCTGGGGTTTCCCTCGCATGCCAACAGGAGGTGCAAGCACCAAGAATTTTGGGAGGAGCATCAGGAGTTGGGCCACCATTTCACAAGACACCCAAATGCCTTGTCCTCTGCAGATGAACCGGACTGCCCTGCACTGCCTTGACTGTCACACCGAGGCTCGACCCCCGACACACTGGCAGCTGGGACAGCACTTTGGACCTCAAGGGCAAGCCACAGTTCCCTGTGTCCTCATGACATGGTGCCTGACACTGCTGTTGCAGCGTGAAAGGCAAGTAGCCATACACGTGTCCAGGCGAGACGAGGCCTGTCTCCTCTGTTGGGGCATCAGCGGTACCCCAAGACCTAGGTCAGGACGGTCGAGTAATGCTTAGGCTCCGGCCAGAGCACAAGGCAATGACTGAGTACCATGAGACGTTTGGGGAGAATCCCCAGAGGCGCCTGTCAACTGGCACAGAGACTGGTCTCTCATGAGGCCACAGGAGCGAGTCCCAGGGGTACCTGTCGTAACTCCAGTGGACCCCGCCGCAACTTGAGAAAAACCACAAGATTCTCGCCTGCAAGCGAGGAGAGGACCTTGTCTGATGTGGCAACTCGGGGGAAAGCACCCGTCATTTCTTGGGCATCAAAACGGTCATTCACCTTCTTGGGGAGACCCAAGAAGTTCCCCACCCCACCCGTCCCCACTCGAGAGGAACACCGAAGTTCCCGCCATGAATGAAAATGAGCCCTGTTACCCGTGCAGAGTTCCATATGAGGGTCCCTTTCCTGCTCTGTTGGGAAAGGGTTCCCACCGCTCATCTCACATCCCCATAGGAGACATTGGCACCAGGACTGTCGGGAGGAGCATCAGGCATCTTGCCATCATTCCCCAATACCCCCAATACCGCCTTCACTCCATAAGATCCTGACTGCCCTGCACTGCATCGACTGTAACCCCGAGGTTTGAAGCCTTGCACACTGGCACGTGTGAGAGCCCTGTGTAGTACCTCGAAGCCAAGTCAAATATCCCTGTGGCCACTCGACAGGAAGCCTTCCACTGCTGCAGCAGCGGAGTCAAGCGTCAGTGCACGTCTCCAGGCGAGAAGAGGCCTGACTCCGCTGTGGAGGCTCCAAAGGAAACCCAAGTGTTCTGTCACCATGGCCAAGGAAATTCAGGTATCAAATCAGCACAGATGAGGACCGAAGACCTGGCGATGACTGGGGATGAATCCCCAAAACCTATGGCAACTGAGACGGAGAATGGGCCAAGAGGTTCTGTCACTGCTGATATAGCTGGTGAGCATGTAGCCGTGCATGTGTCTAGGCGAGACGAGGACTATCTCCTCTGTGGGAGCCTCNGACTTCCCGGCACTGCTTCGACTATCACCCAGAAGATCGACTCACGCCATGCTGGCACATGTGACATCCCAGGGTACCTCGAGCGCAAGTCGCAGATCTTTGTGTCTGCTGGACGGGGAGAATAACTCTGTTGCTGCAGCTCAGGAGGAAGGCAGCCATGCACGTCTCCATGCGAAATGAGGCCTGAATACCCTGTGGGGGCTCCAGGGGAACCACAAGTCCCATGTCAGCACAGGCGAGGAAAGCTCACGCTCAGGTCTTAGCTCCAGTCCAGGCCAGAGGACCCGTCGCCAACTGTGGAGGAATCCCCAAAGGCCCCTCGCATCTCTTATGGAGACTGGCCTCTCCTGAGGCCACAGGAGCGGCTCCATTGCCTCCCCATTGTAACTCGAGACACCCCGCCGCAACTCGAGAAAAATCAGAAGCTTCTCCCTTGAAAGCGGGGAGAGGCCCTTATCCGCTGTGGCGTCTCGTGGGAAATCACTTCTTCCCTCTTGGACCTCGAAGGGCTCCTTCACCCCCTTGCTGTGACCCAAAAGGTTCCCCGCCCCACCCATCTCATCTCGAGAGGAACACCAAAGGACCAGCTGCGACTCAAGAAGAGCCCCGTTTGCCCTTGCTAAGCTCCAGATGATGGTCCCTTTTCCTGCTTCTTAGGGAAAGGTTTACTGAGACTTCCCTCGCATCCCAAGAGGAGGTGCTCTCACCAGGAAATTCGGGAGTAGCATCTGGGATTTAGCCACCTTCCCCAAGACCCCATAAATGCCGTGTCCACTGCAGATGATCCTGACTGCCCTGCACTGCCTTGACCGTCACCCCGAGGCTCGACCCTCGACACACTGGCACACGTGACAGCACTTTGGATCTCGAGGGCAAGGCACAGATCCCTGTGTCCGCTCAACATGGATCCTGACACTGCGGCTACAGCTGGTCAGGAAAGTAGCCTTGCACGTGTCCAGGCCAGACGAGGCCTGTCTTCTCTGTGGGGGGCCTCAGGGGTACCCCAAGACCTAGGTCAGGACAATTGAGCAAAGCTGAGTCTCAGTTCTCAGCACAAGTCGAGGACTGAGCACTCTGAGACGATTGGGGAGAAATCCCCAGAGGCGCCTGGCAACTGGCCCAGAGACAGTCCTCTCCTGAGTCCATAGGGGCGAGATCATTGGTTCCCCGTCGTACTCGAGTGGACCCCCCACAACTTGAGAAAACCCTTAATATTCTCCTCTGCAAGCGGGTGATGACCTTGTCCGCTGTGGTGTCTCGGGGGAAATCACCCCTTCTCTTGGACCTCAAAAGGGTCGTTCACCTTCTTGCTGTGACCCAAGAAGTTTCCCGCCCCTCCCTTCCCTACTGGAGAGGAACACCGAGGGTCCCGCCAAGAATGAAAAGGGACCCCGTTATCCCCTGCTGAGCTCCAGATGAGGGTCTCTTTCTTGCTCTTTCGGGAAAGGGTTCCCAGTGTTCCCCTCACACCCCAACAGGAGACATTCGAAACAGGACTGTCGGGAGGAGCATCAGGGGTCTTGCCACCATTCCCGAAAACTACCAGATACCTCGTTCACTCCAGATGAATTTGACTGACTTTCACTACGTCGACTGTCACCACAAGGCTCCAAGCCTGACACGGTGGCATATGTGACAGCCCTGGGTAGTACCTCGAGCTCACGTCACAAATCCCTGTGTCCACTTGCCTCGGATCGTTACACAGCTGCTGCAGCTGCTAAGGAAATCGGCAGTGCACGTCTTCGAGCGAGACAAGGCCTGACTCTCGTGTGGGGGCTCCATGGGAACCCCAAGATTTATGTCAGCATGAGCAAGGAAGCTCCGGTACTGGTTTCAGCACCAGATGAGGACAGAGGTCCCGGGAATGACTGGGGAGGAATCACCAAAGGCGCATGGCAACTGGCACAGAGACTGCCCTATACTGAGGTCACAAGGGTGGGTCCATGAGATCCCCGTCGTAACTTGAGAAACCCCACAGCAACTCAAGAAAAACCAGAGGTTTCTCCCTTGCAAGCGGGGTGAGGCCCTTATCCACTGTGGCATCTCAGGAGAAATCACCCTTTCCGTCTTGGATCTCCTAGGGCTTCTTAACCCCCTTGCTATGACCCAAGAAGTTCCTCACACTACCAGTCTCAACTCGAGAGGAACCCCAAGGGAACAGCTGCAACTCAAGAGAAGCCCCGTTTGCCCCTGCTAAGCTCCAGATGTTCCTTTTTTACTAGTTATAGAAAGGATTCCTGGGGCTTCCCTCGCATCCAAAGTGGAGGTGCTGGCACCAGGAAAGTCGAGAGGAGCATCAGGATTTGGGCCACCATTCCCAAGACCCCCAAATGCCTTGTCCACTGCAGATGAATCTGACTGCCCTGAACTGCCTTGACTGACATCCTGAGTCTCCACGCCTGACACACTCGCACGTGTGACAGTGCTTTGGACCTCGAGTGCAAGCCACAGATTCCTCTGTCCGCTCAAAATGGTGCCTGACACTGCTTCTGCAGCTCATCATGCAAGTAGCCATGCACCTGTCCAGGAGAGACGAGGCCTGTCTCCTCTGTGGGGGCCACAGGGGTAACCCAAGACCAAGGTCAGGACCGTCGAAGAAAGCTAAGTTTTTGGCCTCAGCACAAGTTGAGGACTGAGCACCCTGAGACGATTGGGGAGGAATCCCCAGAGGCGCCTGGCAACTCGCACGGCGACTGGCCTCTCCTGAGGCCACAGGGGCGAGTCCCTGGCGTCCCCGTGGTAACACGAGAGGAACCTGCCACAACTTGAGAAAAATCAAAAGATTCTCCCCAGCAAGTGGGGTGAGGAACTTTTCCGCTGTGGCGTCTCGGTGGAAATCACCCTTTCTCTCTTGGACCACAAAGGGGTCGTTCACCTTCTTGCTGTGAACAAGGAAGTTCCCCGCGCCACCCGTCCACCTCGAAAGGAACACCGAGTGTCCCACCAAGAATGAAAAGTAGCCCCATTATCCCCTGCTGAGCTCCTGATGAAGGTCCCATTCCTGCCTTGTCAGGAAAGTGTTCCTGACGCTCCCCTCACATCCCAACAGCAGACACTCACACCAGGACAGTCGGGATGAGCATCAGGGGTCTTGCCACCATTCCCCAGGAAACCCAAATACCTCGTTGAGTGCAGATGAGCCTGACTGCCTTGCACTGCGTCGACTGTCACCCCGAGGCTCGAAGCTTGACACACTGGCACGTGTGACAGCCCTGGGTAGTACCTCGAGGTCAAGTCACAGATCCGTGTGTCCACTCGACAGAGAGCCTTACACTGCTGCTGCAGCTGCGGAGACAAGCAGCAGTGCACATCTTGAGGAGAGAGGAGGCCTGACTCCCCTGTGGGGTCTCCATGGGAACCCCATGATTTATGTCAGCATGGGAAAGGAAAGCTGAGGCACCGGCTTCAGCACCAGACTAGGACTGAGGACCCGGCGATGACAGGGGAGGAATCCCCAAAGGAGTATGGCAACTCGCACGGAGACTGGCCTCTCCTGAGTCCACAGGAGCGGGTCCATGGGCTCCCCGTCGTAACTTGAGAAACCCCACTGCGCCTCCTGAAATTCCAAAAGCTTCTTCCTTGCAAGCGGGGTGAGGCCCTTATCCGCTGTGAGCTTTCAGGGGAAATCACCCCTTCCCTTTTGGACCTGGAAGTGCTCCTTCATCCACTTGCTGTGACCAAGAAGTTCCCTGCCCCACCCGTCTCAACTCGAGAGGAAACCCAAGGGACCAGCTGCAACTCGAGAGGAGCCCCATTTGCCCCTGCTAAGCTCCAGATGAAGGTCCCTTTTCCTGCTCCTTAATGAAAGGTTTCCTGAGGCTTCCCTCGCATCCCAAGTGGAGGTGCTCGCACCAGGAAAGTCGAGAGGAGCATCAGGATTTGGGCCACCATTCCCAAGACCCCCAAATGCCTTGTCCACTGCAGATGAATCTGACTGCCCTGAACTGCCTTGACTGACATCCTGAGTCTCCACGCCTGACACACTCGCACGTGTGACAGTGCTTTGGACCTCGAGTGCAAGCCACAGATTCCTCTGTCCGCTCAAAATGGTGCCTGACACTGCTTCTGCAGCTCATCATGCAAGTAGCCATGCACCTGTCCAGGAGAGACGAGGCCTGTCTCCTCTGTGGGGGCCACAGGGGTAACCCAAGACCAAGGTCAGGACCGTCGAAGAAAGCTAAGTTTTTGGCCTCAGCACAAGTTGAGGACTGAGCACCCTGAGACGATTGGGGAGGAATCCCCAGAGGCGCCTGGCAACTCGCACGGCGACTGGCCTCTCCTGAGGCCACAGGGGCGAGTCCCTGGCGTCCCCGTGGTAACACGAGAGGAACCTGCCACAACTTGAGAAAAATCAAAAGATTCTCCCCAGCAAGTGGGGTGAGGAACTTTTCCGCTGTGGCGTCTCGGTGGAAATCACCCTTTCTCTCTTGGACCACAAAGGGGTCGTTCACCTTCTTGCTGTGAACAAGGAAGTTCCCCGCGCCACCCGTCCACCTCGAAAGGAACACCGAGTGTCCCACCAAGAATGAAAAGTAGCCCCATTATCCCCTGCTGAGCTCCTGATGAAGGTCCCATTCCTGCCTTGTCAGGAAAGTGTTCCTGACGCTCCCCTCACATCCCAACAGCAGACACTCACACCAGGACAGTCGGGATGAGCATCAGGGGTCTTGCCACCATTCCCCAGGAAACCCAAATACCTCGTTGAGTGCAGATGAGCCTGACTGCCTTGCACTGCGTCGACTGTCACCCCGAGGCTCGAAGCTTGACACACTGGCACGTGTGACAGCCCTGGGTAGTACCTCGAGGTCAAGTCACAGATCCGTGTGTCCACTCGACAGAGAGCCTTACACTGCTGCTGCAGCTGCGGAGACAAGCAGCAGTGCACATCTTGAGGAGAGAGGAGGCCTGACTCCCCTGTGGGGTCTCCATGGGAACCCCATGATTTATGTCAGCATGGGAAAGGAAAGCTGAGGCACCGGCTTCAGCACCAGACTAGGACTGAGGACCCGGCGATGACAGGGGAGGAATCCCCAAAGGAGTATGGCAACTGGCACGGAGACTGGCCTCTCCTGAGGCCACAGGAGCGGGTCCATGGTCTCCCCGTCGTAGCTCGAGAAACCCTGCCGCACCTCCAGAAATTCCAAAAGCTTCTCCCTTGCAAGCGGGGTGAGGCCCTTATCCGCTGTGAGCTTTCAGGGGAAATCACCCCTTCCCTTTTGGACCTGGAAGTGCTCCTTCATCCACTTGCTGTGACCAAGAAGTTCCCTGCCCCACCCGTCTCAACTCGAGAGGAAACCCAAGGGACCAGCTGCAACTCGAGAGGAACCTCATTTGCCCCTGCTAAGCTCCAGATGAAGGTCCCTTTTCCTGCTCCTTAATGAAAGGTTTCCTGATGCTTCCCTCGCATCCCAAGTGGAGGTGCTCGCACCAGGAAAGTCGAGAGGAGCATCAGGGGTTGGGCCACCATTCCCCAAGACCCACAAATGCCTTGTCCAGTGCACATGAACCTGACAGCCCTGCACTGCCTTAATCATCACCCCAAGGCCCGACGCCCGATACACTGGCATGTGACAGCCCTGGGTAGGACCTCGAGGGCAAGCCACAGATCCCTGTGTCCCCTCGACATGGAGTCTGCCACTGCTGCTGCAGCTGGTCAGGCAAGTAGCTGTGCACGTCTCCAGGCGAGACGAGGCCTGTCTCCTAAGTGGGTGCCACAGGGGTACCCCAAGGCCTAGGTCAGGATGGTAGAAGAAAGCTCAGGCATCGGCCTCAGCACAAGTCGAGGACTGAGCATCTTGAGACGATTGGGGAGAATCCCCAGAGGCACCTGGCAACTGGCACGGAGACTGGCCTCTCCTGAAGCCACAGGGGCGAGTCCCTGGCCTCCCCTTCGTAACTCGAGAGGACTCTGCCACAACTTGAGAAAAACCAAAGATTCTGCCCTGCAAGAGTGGTGGGGACCTTGTCAGCTCTGGCGTCTTGGGGTAAATCACACCTTCTCTATTCGACCTCAAAACGATTGTTCACCTGCTTGCTATGAACCAGGAAGTTCCCTGCCACACTCATCCACCTCAAAAGGAACACCGTGTGTCCCGCCCCAAATGAAAAGGAGCCCCGTTATCCCCTGCTGAGCTCCTGATGAGGGTCCCTTTCCTGCTCTGTCGGGAAAGAGTTCTCAGCACTCCCCTCTCATCCCAACAAGAAACACTGGCACCAGTACAGTTGGGAGAGGCATCAGGGATATTTCCACAATTCCCCAAACTCCAAATACCTCGTTAATTCCAGATGAACCTGACTGCCCTGCACTGCGTTGGCTGTCACCCCGAGGCTCCAATCGTGACACCCTGGCACATGTGACATCCCTGGTTAGGACCTCGAGGGCAAGTCACAGATCCCCGTGTCCACTTGATGGTGAGCCTTACACTGCTGCTGTAGCTGCGGAGGCAAGCGACAGTGTACATCTCCAGTCGAGACGAGGCCAGAAGCATGATTCTCCCTGAAAGCGAGTTGAGGATCTTGTCCGTGCTGGCGACTCGGGAGAAATCACTCCTTCTCACTTGGACCTCAAAGGGCTTTTTCACCCCCTTGCTGTGACCCAAGAAGTTCCCTGCCCCAACCCTCTCAACTCTAGAGGAACCCCAAGGGACCCGTTGTGACTCAAGAGAATCCCCGTTTGCCCCTTTTAAGCTACAGAAGATGGTCCCTTTTCCGGCTCCTTAGGGAAAGGTTTCCTGGGGCTTCCCTCGCATCCCAATAAGAGGTGATCGCACCAGGAAAGTCGGGAGCAGCATCAGGGTTTGGGTTATCATTCCCCAAAACCCCAAATGCCTTGTCCAATGCAGATGAAGCTGACTGCCCAGCACTGCCTTGACTATTAGGGAGAAGCTCGACCCCAGACACCCTGGAACGTGTGATAGCATATTGGGCCTCGAGGTCAAGCCAGAGATCCATGTGTCCACTCGATATGGAGCCTGACACTGCTGCTGCAGCTGGTCAGGCACGTAGCCGTGCACGTGTCCAGGCGAGACGAGGCCTGTCTCCTCTGTGGGGGCATCAGGGGTACCTCAAGACCGAGGTCAGGAAGGTCGAGGAGAGGTCAGGAAGGGCGAGGAAACCTCAGGCTTCTGCCTCAGTACAAGTCGAGGACTGAGCACCGAGATGATTAGGGAAGAATCCACAGAGGCGCCTGGCAACTGGCACGGAGACTGTCCAAGCCTGAGGCCCAGGGGCGAGTCCCTGGGTTCCGCGTTGTAACTCGAGAGGCCCGGATGCAACTTGAGATAAACCAAAAGATTCTCTCCTGCAAGCGGGGTGAGGACCTTGTCTGCTATGGCGTCTCGGGCGAAAGCACCTCTTCTCTCTTGGACCTCAAAAGGGTTGATCACCTTCTTGCTGTGACCCTAGAAGTTTCCCGCCTCACCCGTCCGCACTCGAGGGGAACACCGAGTGTCCTTCCATGAATGAAAAGGAGCCCCGATATCCCTCCTGAGCTCCAGATGAGGGTCCCTTTCCTGCTCTGTCGGGAAAGGGTTCCCAGCGCTCCCATCACATCCAAACAGGAGACACTCGAACCAGGACTGTCGGGAGGAGCATCAGGGAACTTGCCTCCATTCCCGAAGACCCGCAAATACTTCGTTCATTCCAGATGAACCTGACTGCCCTGCACTGCGTCAACCGTCACCCTGCGGCTCGAAGCCTGACACACTGGCAAGTATGACAGCCCTGGGTGTTACACCGATGTCAAGTCACAGATACCTGTGTCCACTCGATGGGGAGCATTTCACAGCTGCTGCAGCTGCAGAGGCAAGCGTAAATGTATGTCTCCAGGCAAGACGATGCCTGACTTTCCTGTGGGGGCTCCATGGGAACCCCAAGATTTATGTCAGCATGGGCGAGGAAACCTCAGGTACCGGTTTCAGCACCAGACGAGGACTGAGGATATGGCGATGACTGGGGAGGAATCCCCAAAGGCGTATGGCAACTGGCAAGGAGACTGGCCTCTCCTGAGGCCACAGGGGCGGGTCCATGGGCTCCCCATCGTAACTCGAGAAACCCCGCCGCAACTCGAGAAATACCAGAAGCTTCTTCCTTGAAAGCGGGGTGAGGCCCTTATCCACTGCAGCGTCCCTGGGGAAATCAGTCCTTCCTTCTTGGACCTCGAAGGGATCTTTCACCCCCTTGCTGTGACCCAGGAATTACCCTGCCCCACCCGTCTCAACTCGAGAGGAACAACAAGGGATCTGCTGCGACTCAACAGAGTCCTGTTTGCCCCTGCTAAGCTCCAGATGATCATCCCTTTTCCTGCCCCTTAGGGAAAGATTCCCTGGAGCTTCGCTCCAATACCAAGAGGAGGTGCACGCAACAGGAAAGTCGGGAGGAGCATCAGGGGTTGGGCCACCATTCCCCAAGACCCCCTAATGCCTTATCCACTGCAGAGGGACTTGGCAGCACCGCACTGCCTTGACTGTCTTCTTGAGGCTCGATGCACGACACACTGGTACGTGTGACAGCACTTTGGACCTCGAGGGCAAGCCACACATCTCTTCGTCCGCTCGACATGGAGCCTGACACTGCTGCTACAGCTGGTCAGGCAAGAAGCCATGCACGTTTATAGGCGAGACGAAGCCTGTCTCCTCTGTGGGAGCCTCAGGGTTACCCCAAGACCTAGGTCAGTACGGTCGAGGAAATCTCAAGCTCAGGCCTCAACAATAGTTGAAGACTGAGCACTGAGACGGTTGGGGAGTAATCCCCAGAGGAGCCTAGCAACTGGCACGGAGACTGGCTTCTCCTGAGGCCACAGGGGCGAGTCCCTGGGGTCCCTGTCATAACTCGAGAGGACCCCGCCACTACTTGAGAAAAACCAAAAGGTTCTCCCCTGCAAGCGGGTTGAGTACCTTGTCCGCGGTGGCGTTTTGAGGGAAATCACCCATTCTCTCTTAAAGCACAAAAGGGCCGTTCACCTTCCTGCTGTGACCCAAGAAGTTCCGCGCCGCACCCGTCCCCACTCGAGAGGAACACCGAGTGTCCCGCCAAGAATGAAAAGGAGCCCCTTATCCCCTGCTGAGCTCCAGATGAGGGTGCCTTGCCTGCTTTGTTGGGAAAGAGTTCTCACCACTCCCGTCACATACCAACAGGAGACACTCGCACCAAGACAGTCGGGAGGAGCATCAGGGTTCTGGCCACCATTCCCCAAGACACCCAAATACCTCCTTCACTCCATATGAACCTGACTACCCTGCACTCCATAGACTGTCACCCTGAGGCTCAAAGCCTGACACACTGGCATGTGTGACAGCCTTGGATAATACCTCGAGTTCAAGTCACAGATCCCTGTGTCCACTTGACGGGGAGCATTACTGCTCTTGCAGCTATGGAGGCAATCGGCAGTGCACGTCTCCATGCGAGAAGAGGCCTGACTTCCCTGTGGGGGCTCGACGTCACAGTGGCACACGTGACAGCCCTGGGTAATACCTCGAGCTCAACTCACAGATCCCTGTGTCCACTCGCCTCGGAGCGTTACAGTCCTGCTGCAGCTGCAGAGGCAAGTGGCAGTGCACGTCTCAATGGGAGAAGAGGCCTGACTTCCCTGTGGGGGCTCGACTGGTACCCCAAGATTTATGTCAGCATGGTCGAGGAAAACTCAAGTACTGGCTTCAGCAAGAGTCGAGGACTGAAGACCAGGCGATGTCTGGGGTGGAATCCCCAAAAGCACATGGCAACTGGCACGGAGACTGGCCTCTCCTGAGGCCACAGTGGCGGGTCCATGGGCTCTCCGTCGTAACTCGAGAAACCCCGCCCCACCTCGAGAAAAACCAGAAGCTTCTCCCTTGCAAGCAGGGTGAGGCCCTTATCCGCTGTGTTGTCTCGGGTGAAGTAACCAATTCCCTCTTGGACTGGGAAGGGCTCTTTCACTCCCTTGCTGTGACCCAAGAAGTTACGCACCCTACCCGTCACAACTCGGGAGGAACCCAAAGAGACCCACTGCGACTCAAGAGGAGCCCCATTTGCCCCTGCTAAGCTCCAGATGATGGTCCCTTTCCTGGTCCTAAGGGAACATTTTCCTGTGGATTCCCTCGCATTCCAAGAGGAGGTTCTCATACCAAGAAATTCAGGAGAAGCATCAGGGTTTGTGGTACCATTCTCCAAGACCCCCAAATGCCTTGTCCACTGCAGATGAATCTGACTGCCCTGCACTGCCTTGACTGTCACACTGAAGCTCGTCGTGTGACACACTGGCACGTCTGACAGCCTTAGGTAGTACCTCCAGTGCAAGCCACAGATCCCTGTGTCCGCTAGACCTAGAGCCTGACATTTTTGCTGCAGCTGGTCAGGCAAGTAGCCATGCATGTGTCCAGGCGAGACAAGGCCTGTCTCCTCTGTGGGGGCCTAAGGGGTACCCCTGACCTAGGTCAGGACTGTTGAGGAAAGCTCAGGCTCTGGCCTCAGCACAAGTCGAGGACTGAGCAACCTGAGACAATTGGGGAGGAATCCCCAGAGGCCCCTGGCTACTGGCATGGAGACTGGCCTCACCTGAGGCCACAGGGGCAAATCCCTGGGTTCCCCATTGTATCTCGAGAGGACTCTGCCACAAATTGAGAAAAACCAAAAGATTCTCCCCTGCAAGCAGGGTGAGGACCTGGTCCTCTGTGACGTCTCGGGGGAAATCACCCCTTCTCTCTTGGACCTCAATAGGGTCGTTAACCTTCTTGCTGAGACCCTACCCCACCCGTCTCCACGCGAGGGGAAAACTGAGGATGTCGCCATGAATGACAAGGAGCCCCGTTATCCCATGCTGAGTTCCAGATGAGTTTCCATTTCCTGCTCTGTCTGGAAAGGGTTTCCAGTGCTTCCCTCACATCCCAACAGGAGACACTCGCACCAGGACTGTCGGGAGGAGCATCAGTGTTCATGCAACCATTCCAAAAGACCCCCAAATACCTCGTTCAATCCAGATGAATCTGACTTCCCTGCACTGCGTTGACTTTCATCCCGAGACTTGAAGCCTGACACACTGGCCCGTGTGACAGCCCTGGGTAATACCTCGTTGTCTAGTCACAGATCCCTGTGTTCACTCGATAAGGAGTCTTACACTGCTTCTGCAGCTGCAGAGGCAAGCGGTAGTGTACGTCTCCAGGCGAGACGAGGCCTGATTCCCCTGTGGGGACTCCATGGGAACCCCTAGATTTATGTCAGCAAGGGCGAAGAAAGCTCAGGTCGTCTCGGGGGAAATCATCCCTTCTCTCTTGGACCTCAAAAGGGTCGTTCACCTTCTTGCTGAGACCCAAGAAGTTCCCCGCCCCACCTGTCTCCATCCGAGGGGAAAACTGAGGATCCCGCCATGAATGACAAGAAGCCCCGTTATCCCATGTTGAGTTCCAGATGAGCTTCCATTTCCTGCTCTGTCTGGAAAGGGTTTCCAGCGGTTCCCTCACATCCCAACAGGATACACTCGCACCAGGACTGTCGGGAGGAGCATCAGTGTTCTTGCTACCATTCCCCAAGACCCCAAATACCTCGTTCACTCCATATGAATCTGATTACCCTGCACTCCGTAGACTGTCACCCCGAGGCTCAAAGCCTGACACACTGGCCCGTGTGACAGTCCTGGGTAATACCTCGTTGTCAAGTCACAGATCCCTGTGTCCACTCGACGAGGAGCCTTACACTGCTTCTGCAGCTGCAGAGGCAAGAGTTAGTGTACGTCTCCAGGCGAGACGAGGCCTGATTCCCCTGTGGTGACTCCGTGGGGACTCCGTGGAAACCCCTAGATTTATGTCAGCAAGGGCGAGGAAAGCTCACATACCGGCTTCAGCACCAGATGAGGACTGAGGACTCGGCGAAGACTGGGGAGAAATCCCCAAAAGCGCATGGCAACTGGCATGGAGACTGGCCTCTCCTGATGCCACAGGGGCTGCTAAATGGGCTCCCCGTCTTAATTCGAGAAACCCCATTGAAACTCGAGAAAAACCTGAAGCTTCTCCGTTGCATGCGGGGAGAGGCCCTTATACACTATGGCGTATCGGTGGAAATCAACCCTTCCCTCTTGGACCTCGAAGGGTTCCTTCACCCCCTTGCTGTGACCAAGGAGTGCCCTGCCCCACCCGTCTCAACTGGAGAGGAACCCAAAGGATCCGCTGCAACTCAACAGAGCTCCGTTTGCCCCTGCAAATCTCCAGATGATTGTCCCTTTTCTGCTCCTTAGGGAAAGTTTTCCTGGGGTTTACCTCGCATCTCAAGAGTAGGTCCTCCCAACATGAAAGTTGGGAGGAGCATCAGGGTTTGGGCCACCGTTCCCCAAGAACTCCAAATGTCTTGTCCACTGCAGATGAACCTGACTGCCCTGCACTGCCTTGACTGTCATACCGAGGCTCGATGCCCGACGCACTCGCAAGTGTGACAGCACTTTGGACCTAGAGGGTAAGACACAGATTCCTGTGTTCGCTCGACCTGGAGCCTGACACTTCTGCTGCAGCTGGTCAGGCAAGTAGCCGTGCACCTGTCCAGGCGATACGAGGCCTGTCTCCTCTGTGGGCGCCACATGGGTACCCCAAGACCTAGGTCAGGACGGTCGAGGAAAGCTCTGGCTCCGGCCTCAGCACAAGTTGAGTACTGAGCACCTTGACACAATTGGCGAGGAATTCACAGACGCGCCTGGCAACTGGCACGGAGACTGGCCTCTCCTCAGACCACAGGTGTGAGTACCTGGGTTCCCCATTGTAAAACGAGAGGATCCCGCCACAACTTGAGAAAAAACAAATGGTTCTCGCCAGCAAGTGAGGTGAGGACCTTGTCCGATTTGTCGTTTCGGTGGAAATCACACCTTCTCTTTTGGACCTCAGAAGGGTCGTTCACCTTCTTGCTGTGAACCAGGAAGTTACCCGCCACATCCGTCCACCTCGAAAGGAACATTGGGGGTCCCGTGAAGAATGAGAAGGAGACCCGTTATCCCCTGCTGAGCTCCTGATGAGGGTCCCTTTCCTGCTCTGTCTGGAAGGGGTTCCAGGCGCTCCCCTCACATCCCAACAGGAGAAACTCACATCAGGACAGTGGGAATGAGCATCAGGGGTCTTGCCACCATTCCCCAGGAAACCCAAATGCCTCCTTAAGTGCAGATGAACCTGACTGCCAGGCACTGCGTCGACTGTCACTCCGAGGCTCGAAGCCTGACAACTGGCACGTGTGACAGCCCTGGGTAGTACCCCGAGTTTAAGTCACAAATCCGTGTGTCCACTCGACGGGGAACATTACACTGCAGCTGCAGCTGCAGAGACAAGCGGCAGTGCATTTCTTCAGGAGAAAGGAGGCATGACTCACCTGTCGGAGTTCCATGGGAACCCCACGATTTATGTCAGCATGGGCAAGGAAAGCTCAGTCACCGGCTTCAACACCAGACGAGGACTGAGGACCCGGTGATGACTGGGGAGGAGTCCCCAAAGGAGTATGGCAACTGGTACGGAGACTGGTCTCTCCTGAGGCCACTGGGGCGAGTCCCTGGGGTCCCCATAGAAACTAGAGAGGAACGCAACACAACTTGAGAAGAACCAAAAGATTCTCCCCTGAAAGCGGGGAGAGGACGCTGTCCACTGTGGTGTCCCAGGAAAAATGACCCCTTCTCATGGGACCTCAAAAGGGTCATGCACCTTATTGCTGTGACCCAAGAAATTCCCTGTCCCACCCGTCCTCATTCGAGAGGAACACCGAGGGTCCCGCCATGAATGAAAAGAAGCCCCAATATCCCTGCTGAGTTCCAGATAGGGTCCCTTTCCTGCTCTGTTGGGAAAGGGTTCCCAGCGCTCCCCTCTCATCCCAACACGAGACACTCAATACTGCCAGGAGGAGCATGAGGGTTCTTGCCACGAAACCCCAAGACGCTCAAATACCTCGTTCACTCCAGATGAACCTGACTGTCCTGCACTGCGTTGACTGTCAACCCGAGGCTCGAAGATGACAGACTGGCACGTGTGACAGCCCTGTGTGTTACATCGAGGTCAAGTCACAGATCCCTGTGTCCACTCGAAAGGGAGCATTTCACAGCTGCTGCAGCTGCAGAGGCAAGCGCAAGTGTATGTCTTCAGGCAAGACAAGGACTGACTTTCCTGTGGGGGCTCAATGGGAATCCCAAGATTTATGTCAGCATGGGCGAGGAAACCTCAGGTACTGGCTTCAGCACCAGACGAGGACTGCCAACTCAGCAATGACTGGGGAGGAATCTCAAAAGGTGCATGGAAACTTGCAAGGTGACTGGCCTCTCCTGAGGCCACAGGGGCGGGTCCATGGGTACCCGTCGTAACTCGAGAAACCCCGCTGCACCTCGGGAAATACCAGAAGATTCTCCCTTGCAAGCTAGGTGAGGCCCTTATATACTGTGGCGTCTCTGGGGAAAATACTCCCTCCCTCTTGGATTTCGAAGGGATCTTTCACCCCCTTGCTGTGACCCAGGAATTTTCCTTCCACACTCGTCTAAATTCGAGAGGAACAACAAGGGATCCGCTGAGACTCAACAGAGCCCTGTTTGACCCTGTTAAGATCCAGAAGATCGTCCTTTTTCCTGCCCCTTAAGGATAGGTTCCCTGGGGTTTCGCTCAAATACCAAGAGGAGGTGCTCCCAACAGGAACGTCGGGAGGAGCATCACGGCTTGGGCCACCATTCCCCAAGACCCACAAATAGCTCGTTCACTGCAGATGAACTTCACAGCCCCGCACTGCCTTGACTGTCACCCCTCGGCTCGACGCAGGGCACTCTGGCAGGTGTGACAGCATTTTAGACCTCGAGGGCAAGCCACAGATCCCTGTGTCCGTCCTAATGGAGCCGGACACTGCTGCTGCAGCTGATCAGGCAAGTAGCTGTGCACGTTTCCAGGCGAGATGAAGCCTGTCTCCTTTGTGGTAGCCTCAGGGGTACCCCAAGACCTAGCTCAGGATGGTCGAGGAAATCTCAGGCTCAGGTCTCAGCAAAAGTTGAAGACTGAGCACAGAGACGATTGGGGAGTAATCCCCAGAGGAGTCTGGCAACTGGCACGGAGACTGGCCTTCCTGAGGCCACAGGGATGAGTGCCTGGGGTCCCCGTCGTAACCTGAGAGGACCCGGCCACAACTTGAGAAATAACAAAAAATCCTCTCCTGCAAAACGTTTAAGTACCTTGTCAACTGTGGCGACTTGAGGGAAATCACCCATTCTCTCTTAAAGCACAGGAGAGTTGTTTACCTTCTTCCTGTGACCCATGAAGTTCCCCGTCCCACCCGTCCCTACTACAGGGGAACACCAAGTGTCCCGCCAAGAATGAAAAGGAGCCCCGTTATCCCCTGCTGAGCTCCAGATGAGGGTCCATTTCCTACTCTGTCAGGAAACGGTTCCCAGCGCTCCCATCACATGCCAACAGGAGACACTTGCACCAGGACAGTCAGGGGGAGCATCAGAGTTTTTGTCACCATTCCCCAGGACCCCCAAATAACTCGTTCACTCCAGATGAACCTGACTGCCCTGTACTCGGTCGACTGTAACCCCGAGGCTCGAAGCCTGACACACTGGCAAGTGTGACAGCCCTGAGTTCAAGTGACAGATCCCTGTGTCCACTCGACGGGGAGTATTACACTGCTGTTGCAGCTTTGGAGGCAATCGGCAGTGCGCGTCTCCAGGCGAGACGAGTCCTGACTCTCCTGAGGGGGCTCCATGGGTACCCCAAGATTGATGTCAGCATGGGCGAGGAAAGCTCAGGTAGCGGCTTCAGCACCAGATGAGGCATGAGGACCCGGAGATTTCAGGGGAGGATTCCCCAAAGGCACATGGCAACTGGCACGGAGACTGGCCTCTCCCGAGAGCACATGGATGTGTCAATGGGCTCCCCGTCGTTACTCGTGAAACTCCGCCCCACCTCGAAGAAAACCAGAAGCTTCTTCCTTGCAAGCAGGGTGAGGCCCTTATCCGCTATGGCGTCTCGGGAGAAATTACCAGTTCCCTCTTGGACTGGAAAGAGCTCCTTCACTCCCTTGATGTGACCCAAGAATTTACCCATTCTACCCGTCTCAACTCGGGAGGAACTCCAAGAGATCTGCTGCGACTCAAGAGGACTCCTTTTGCCCTTGCTAAGCTCCAGATTATGGTCCCTTTTCATGGTCCTTAGGGAAGGTTTTCCTGTGGCTTCCCTGGCAACCCCAAGAGGAGGTTCTTACACCAAGAAATTCGGGAGGAGGGTCAGGGTTTGGGCCACCATTCACCAAGACCCCCAAATGCCTTGCCCATTGCAGATGAATCTGTCTGCCTTGCACTGCCTTGACTATCACCCCAAGGCTCGACTCATGACACACTGGCACTTGTGACAGCAATTTGGACCTCAAGAGCAAGCCACAGATCCCTCTGTCCGCTCGACAGGGAGCCTGACACTGCTGCTGCAGCTGGTCAGGCAAGTAGCCGTGCATGTGTCCAGGCGAGTCAAGGCCTGTCTCCTCTGTGAGGCACTGAGGGTTAATCCAAGACCTAGTTCAGGGCGGTCGAGGAAAGCTCAAGCTCCAGCCTCAGCAAAGGTCGAGGACTGAGCACCGAGACGACTATGGAAGAATTCCTATAGGCGTGTGGCAACTGGCACGGAAACTGTCCAATCTTGAGTGCGCACAGGCGAGTCCCTGGGTTCCCTGTTGTAACTCGAGAGGACACCTCCACAACTTGAGAAAAATCAAAAGATTTTCCCATGCAAGTGGGATGAGGACCTCATCTGCTGTGGCGTCTCGGGGGAAAGAATCTCTTCCCTCTTGGACATACAAAGTGTCGTTCACCTTCTTGCTGTGACCCATGAAATTTCTCGCGCCACCCGTCCTCACTCTAGGGGAACACTGAATTTCCCGCCATGAATGTAAAGGAGCCCCAGTATCCCTGCTGAGCTCCAGATGAGGGGCCCTTTCCTGCTCTGTTGGGAAAGGGTTCCCAGTTTTTCACTCACATCCCAACAGGAGACACTCGAATCAGGACTGTCGGGAGCAGCATCAGGGGTCTTGCCACCATTCCCCAAGACTCCCAAATACCACCTTCACTCCAGCTGAACCTGATTGCCCTGCACTGGGTCGACTGTCACCCGGAGGCTCGAATACTGACACACTGGCACGTGTGACAAGCCTCGGTGGAACCTCGAGGTCAAGGCACAGACACATGCGTCCACTCGTAGGGGAGTCTTTCACATTTCTGCAGCTGCAGGAGCAAGCACATGTGTATGGCTCCAGTCCTGACGAGGCCTAACTTTCCTGTGGGGGCTTCATGGGAACCCCAATAGTTATGTCAGCATTGGCGAGGTAAGCTCAGATACCAGCTTCAGCACCAGACGAAAACTGAGGGTTCGGAGATGACTGGGGAGGAATCCCCAAAGTCGCATGGCAACTGGCAAGAAGACTGGTCTCTCCTGAGGACACAGGTGCGGGTTTATGTGCTACCCGTCGTAACTCAGGAAACCCTGCCACAACTCGAGAAATACCAGAAGCTTCTCCCTTGCAAGCGGGATGAGGTCCTTACTCACTTTGGCATCTCGGGGAAATCATTCTTTCCCTCTTGGACCTCAAAGGGCTCTTTCACCCCCTTGCTGGGTCCCAGGAATTTCCCCGCCCTACGGGTCTCAGCGAAAGAGGAACAACAAGGGATCTGCTGCGACTCAGCTGAGCCCTGTTTGCCCCTGCTAAGTTCTAGATGATCATCCCATTTCCTGACCCTTAGAGAAAGGTTCCCTGGGGATTCGCTGGAATACCAAGAGGGGGTGATCACAACAGGAATGTCAGGGGAAGCATTAGGGTTTCGGCCACCATTCACCAAGACCCCCAAATGCCTTGTCCACTGCAGATGAACTAGACTGCCCCGCAATTCCTTTTCTGTCACCCCGAGACCCGACGCACGACACACTGGCACATGTGACTGCACTTTGGCACTCGAGAGCAAGCCACAGATCCCTCTGTCCTCTCGACATAGAGTATGACACTGGTGCTACAGCTGTTCCAACAAGTAGCCCTGAACGTGTCACAGTGAGACGAAGCCTGTCTTCTTTGTTGGAGCCTCAGGGGAATCCCCAAGACCTAGGTCAGGACGGTCGAGGAAAACTCAGTCACTGGCCTCACCACAAATTGAGGACAGGACACCCAGAGACGTTTGGGGAGGAATCCCCAGAGGTGACTAGAAACTGGCACGGAGACTGTCCTCTCCTGAGGCCACAGGGGCGCGTCCTGGGCACCCCGTGATAACTCGAGAATCCCTGCCACAACTCGAGTAACACTAGAAGCTTCTCCTTTGCAAGCGGATTGAGGCCCTTATCCGATCTGGCATCTCGTGGGAAATCACCCTTTCCCTCTTGGACCTCGAAGGGCTCCTTCACTCCCTTGCTGTGACAAAAGGAGGTCTCAGCCACAACCGTCGCACCCAAGCGGAACCCCAGTAGACCCGCTGCGACTTAAGAGGAGCCCAGTTTGAACTTGCTAAGCTCTAGATGATAGTCCTTTTTCCTGCTCCTTAGTATAAGGTTTCCTGGAATTGCAATTTCACCCCAAAAGGAGGTGCTCTCATTAGGAAAGTTGGGTGGAGCATCTGGGATTCGGACACCATTCTCCAAAACCCCCAAATGCCTTGTCCACTGTAGATGAACCTGTGGGCCCTGCACTGCCTTAACTCTCACCTCGAGACTCCACGTCAGAAACATCTGCACGTGTGACAGCACTTTGGGCCTGGAGGGCAAGCCACAGATCCCTGTGTCGGCTCGACATGAAGTCTGACACTGCTGCTGCAGCTGGTCAGGCAAGTAGCCGTGCACGTGTACAGGCTAGATGAAGCCTGTCTCCTCTGTGGGGCCCTCAGGGTTACACCAAGACCTAGGTCACGACGTTCGAGGAAAGCTCAGACTCCGGCCTCAGCAAAAGTCGAGGACTGAGAACCGAGAAGATTAGGGAAGAATCCCCAGAGGCGCCTGGCAACTAGCACGGAGACTGTCCAATCCTGAGTGCACAGGTGCGAGCCCCTGGGTTCCCCATTGTAACTCGAGAGGACCCCCCCACGACTTGAGAAAAACGAAAAGATTCTCCCCTGCAAGTGGGGTGAGGACCTCTTCTGCTGGAGCCTCTCGGGGGAAATAACCTCTTCTCTCTTGGACTTTCAAAGTGTCGTTCACCTTCTTGCTGTGATCCAAGAAGGTTCTCGCACTACCCGTCCTCACTCGAGGTGAACACCGAGGGTCCAGTCATGAATGTAAAGGAGCTCCAGTATCCCTGCTGAGCTCCAAATGAGGGTCCCTTTTCTGCTTTGTCAGGAAAGGGTTCCCAGCACTTCCCTCACATGTCAACAGGAGACACTCAAACCAGGGCTGTTGAGAGCACCATCAGGGGTCTTGCCACCATTCCCCAAGACACCCAAATACCTCCTTCACTCCATATGAACCTGACTGCCCTGCACTGGGTCGATTGTCACACCGAAGCTCAAGTCCTGACACACTGGCACGTGTGACAGACCTGGCTGTTACCTCGAGGTCAAGTCACAGATGCCTGTGTCCAGTCGAAAGGGAGGCTTTCACAGCTGCTGCAGCTGCAGAGGCAAGCGCAAGTGTACGTCTCCAAGCAAGACAAGGCCTGACTTTCCTGTGGGGGCTCCATGGGCACCCCAAGATTTATGTCAGCATAGGAGAGGAAAGCTCAGGTACCAACTTCAGCACCACAAGAGGACTGAGGACTCAGCGATGACTGGGAGGAATCCTCAAAGGTGCATGGCAACTTGCACGGAGACTGTCCTCTCCTGAGGCCACCGGGGCGGGTCCATGGGCTCCCCGTCATAACTCAAGAAACCCCGCCGCAGAAGCTACTCCCTTACAAGTGGGGTGAGGCCATTATCCACTGCGACCTCTCTGGTGAAATCACTCCTTCCCTTTTGGACTTCGAAGGACTCTTTCCCACCCTTGCTGTGACCCAGGAATTTTCCCGCCCTACCCCTCTAAACTCGAGAAGAACAACAAGGGATACGCTGCGACTCAACAGAGCCATGTTTGACACTGCTAAGCTCCAGATGATCATCCCCTTTCCTGCCCCTTAGAGAAAGTTTCTCTGGAACTTCGCTCGAATATCAAGAGAAGGTTCTCGATCGGGAAAGTCGGGAGGATCATCAGGATTTTGGCCACCATTCACCAAGTCCCCCAAATGCCTTGTCCACTGCAGATGAAATTGACAGCCTCACATCGCCTTGACTGTCACCCCGAGGCTCGACGCATGACAAACTGGCACTTGTGACAGCAATTTGAACCTCGAGAGCAAGCCACAGATCCCTCTGTCTGCTCGACATGGAGCCTGACACTGCTGCTGAAGCTGGAGAGGCAAGTAGCCATGCACGTGTTCAGGTGAGATGAAGCCTGTCTCCTCTGTGGAAGCCTCAGAGGAACCACAAGACCTAGGATAGGACGGTCAAGGGAAGCTCAGGCACTGCCCTCAGCACAAGTTGAGGACAGGGCCCCCAGAGACTAATGGAGAGGAATCCCGGGAGGTGACTAGCAACTGGCAAGGAGTCTGTCCTCTCCTGAGTCCACAAGGGCGGATCCCTGGGCTCCCCGTTGTAACTCGAGAAAATCCGCCTCAACTCGAGAAACACCAGAATCTTCTCCCTTGCAAACCAGGTGAGGCCCTTATCTGATCTGGCGTCTCGTGGGAAATCACCCCTTCCCTCTTGGACCTCGAAGTGCTCCTTCACTCCTTGCTGTGACACAAGGAATAACCGGCCACAACCGTTGCAACCAAGAGGAAGCCCAGTGGACGCGCTGCGACTCGAGAGGAGCTCAGTTTGACCTTACTAAGCTGTAGTTGATAATCCCATTTACTGATCCTTAGTATAATGAGTCCTGAGGCTCCGCCCCATCCCACAAGGAAGTGCTCCCAGTAGAAAAGTCCGGAGGAGCATCTGGGTTTCGGCCACCATGCTCCAAGACCCCCAAATGCCTTGCCCACTGCAAATGAACTTGTCTGCCCTGCACTGCCATGACTGTCATCCAGAGGATCGATGCTCAAAACACTTGCACGTGTGACAGCACTTTGGGCCTGAAGCACAAGCCACAAATCCCTGTGTTCGCTCGAAATGGAGCCTGTCACTGCTGCTGCAGCTGGTCAGGCAAGTAGCCGTGCACCTGTCCACACGAGACGAGGCCTGTCTCCTCTGTGCGGCCCTCAGTGGTACACCGAGACCTAGCTCAGGACGGTCGAGAAAATCTCAGGCTCTGGAATAAGAAAAAGTCGAGGACTGAGCAACGAGATGATTAGGGAAGAATCCCCAGAGGCGCCTACCATCTGTCACGGAGACTGTCCAATCCTGAGTGCACATGGGCTAGTCCCTGAGTTCCCCATTGTAACTCGAGAGGACTCCGCCACAACTTGTGAAAAGCCAAAAGATTCTCCCCTACAAGCGAGGTCAGGACCTCGTCTTCTGTGGCATCTCGAGGGAAAGAATCTCTTCCCTCTTGGACCTCCATAGTGTCGTTCACCTCCTT
The DNA here is from genome assembly GCA_006408635.1 of Nanger granti. Lineage (NCBI taxonomy): Eukaryota > Metazoa > Chordata > Mammalia > Artiodactyla > Bovidae > Nanger > Nanger granti. The sequence goes on along the minus strand of SJYD01055530.1, from coordinate 96,123 downwards.
GCTGTGTCCCAAGAAGTTTCTCACGCCACCTGTCCTCACTCGAGGGGAACACCGAGGGTTCCGCCATGACTGTAAAGAAGCCCCAGTATACCAGATGAGCTCCAGATGTGGATCGCTTTCCTGCTCTGTTGGAAAGTGTTCCCAGCATTTCCCTCACATCCCAACAGAAGACACTCGAACCGGGACAGTCGGGAGCAGCATTAGGGATCTTGCCACCATTCCCCAAGACCCCCAAAAACCTCGTTCACTCCAGATGAACCTGACTGCCCTGACTGGGTCGAGTGTCACCCCGAGGCTCTAAGCCTGACACACTGGCACGTGTTACAGACTTGGGTGGTACGTCGTGGTCAAGTCACATAATCCTGTGTCCACTCTATGAGGAGACTTTCACAGCTGATTCAGCTGCAGAATCGTCTTCTGTGGCATCTCGAGGGAAAGAACCTCTTCCCTCTTGGACCTCCATAGTGTCGTTCACCTCCTTGCTGTGACGCAAGAAGATTCTCACGCCACCTGTCCTCACTCGAGGGGAACACAGAGGGTTCCACCATGAATGTAAAGAAGCCCCAGTATACCAGATGAGCTCCAGATGTGGACCCCTTTCCTGCTCTGTTGGGAAAGTGTTCCCAGAATTTCCCTCACATCCCAACAGGAGACATTCAAACCGGGACTGTCGGGAGCAGCATTAGGGATCTTGCCACCATTCCCCAAGGCCCCCAAAAACCTCATTCACTCCAGATGAACCTGACTGCCCTAACTGGGTCGAGTGTCATCCCGAGGCTCTAAGCCTGACACACTGGCACGTGTTACAGACTTGGGTGGTACGTCGTGGTCAAGTCACATAATCCTGTGTCCACTCTATGAGGAGACTTTCACAGCTGATTCAGCTGCAGAGGCAACCGCAAGTCTAAGTCTCCAGGCAAGACGAGGCCAAGATTAACCTGAATGCCCTGCACTGGGTCGAGTGTCACCCCAAGGCTCTAAGCCCGACACACTGGCACGTGTTACAGACTTGGGTGGTACGTCCTGGTCGTCACAAAATCCTGTGTCCACTCTATGAGGAGATTTTCACAGCTGATTCAGCTGCAGAGGAAACCGCAAGTCTAAGTCTCCAGGCAAGACGAGGCCTGACTTTCCTGTTAGGGCTCCAAGAGAACCCCAAGATTTATGTCAGCATGGGCGAGGAAAGCTCAGGTACCAGCTTCAGCACCAGACGAGGACAGAGGACTCGGCGATTACTGGGGAGGAATCCACAAAGGTGCATGGCAACTGACAAGAAGACTGGCCTCTCCTGAGGCCACAAGGGCGGGTCCCTGGGCTCCCCGTTGTAACTCGAGAAACCCCGCCATAACTCGAGAAACACCAGAAGCTTCTCCCTTGTAAGCGGGGTGAGGCCCTTATCAGATCTGACGTCTCGTGGGAAATCACCCATTCGCTCTTGGACCTCGAAGTGCTCCTTCACTCCCTTGCTGTGACACAAGGAGTAACCGGCCACAGCCGTCGCACCCAAGAGGAGGGGGTGATCACAACAGGAATGTCAGGGGAAGCATTAGGGTTTCGGCCACCATTCACCAAGACCCCCAAATTCCTTGTCCACTGCAGATGAACTAGACTGCCCCGTAATTCCTTTTCTGTCACCCCGAGACCCAATGCACGACACACTGGCACATGTGACTGCACTTTGGAACTTGAGAGCAAGCTACAGATCCCTCTGTCCTCTCGACATGGAGTATGACACTGGTGCTACAGCTGTTCTGGCAAGTAGCCCTGAACGTGTCAAGGTGAAACGGAGCCTGTCTTCTTTGTGGGAGCCTCAGGGGAACCCCCAAGACCTAGGTCAGGATGGTCGAGGGAAGCTCAGTCACCTGTCTCACCACAAATCGAGGACAGGACACCCAAAGACGTTTGGGGAGGAATACCCAGAGGTGACTAGCAACTGGCACGGAGACTGTCCTCTCCTGAGGCCACAGGGGCGCGTCCTGGGCACCCCGTGATAACTCGAGAAACCCTGCCACAACTCGAGGAACACCAGAAGCTTCTCCTTTGCAAGCGGATTGAGGCCTTTATCCGATCCGGCATCTAGTGGGAAATCACCCTTTCCCTCTTGGACCTCGAAGGGCTCCTTCATTCCCTTGCTGTGACACAAAGAGTTCCCAGCCACAACCGTCGCACCCAAGTGGAACCCCAGTAGACCCGCTGCGACTTAAGATGAGCCCAGTTTGAACTTGCTAAGCTCTAGATGATAGTCCCTTTTCCTGCTCCTTATTATAAGGTTTCCTGGGGTTGCCATTTCATCCCAAAAGGAGGTGCTCTCATTAAGAAAGTCGGGTGGAGCATCTGGGTTTCGGACACCATTCTCCAAAACACCCAAATGTCTTGTCCACTGTAGATGAACCTGTGTGCCCTGCACTGCCTTGACTCTCACCTCGAGACTCCACGCCAGAAACACCTGCACGTGTGACAGCACTTTGGTCCTGTAGGGCAAGCCACAGATCCCTGTGTCGGCTCGACATGAAGCCTGACACTGCTGCTTCAGCTGGTCAGGCAAGTAGACGTGCACGTGTACAGGCGAGACTAGGCCTGTCTCCTCTGTGGGGCCCTCAGGGGTACACCAAGACCTAGGTCACGACGTTCGAGGAAAGCTCAGACTCCGGCCTCAGCAAAAGTCGAGGACTGAGAACCAAGAAGATTAGGGAAGAATCCCCAGAGGCGCCTGGCAACTAGCACGGAGACTGTCCAATCCTCAGTGCACAGGTGCGAGCCCCTGGGTTCCCCGTTGTAACTAGAGAGGACCCCCCCCACAACTTGAGAAAAATGAAGATTCTCCCCTGCAAGCGGAGTGAGGACCTCTTCTGCTGGAGCGTCTCGGGGTAAAGAACCTCTTCTCTCTTGGACCTTCAAAGTGTCGTTCACCTTCTTGCTGTGACCCAAGAAGGTTCTCACGCTACCCGTCCTCACTCGAGGTGAACACCGAGGGTCCATTCATGAATGTAAAGGAGCCCCAGTATCCCTGCTGAGCTCCAAATGTGGGGCCCTTTCCTGCTTTGTCAGGAAAGGGTTCCCAGCATTTCCTTCACATGTCAACAGGAGACACTCGAACCAGGGCTGCTGAGAGCACCATCAGGGGTCTTGCCACCATTCCCCAAGACACCCAAATACCTCGTTCACTCCATATGAACCTGACTGCCCTCCACTGGGTCGACTGTCACACCGAAGCTCGAGTCCTGACACATTGGCACGTGTGACAGACCTGGCTGTTACCTCGAGGTCAAGTCACAGATCCCTGTGTCCACTCGACGGGGAGGCTTTCACAGCTGCTGCAGCTGCTGAGGTAAGCGCACATGTACGTCTCCAGGCAAGACAAGGCCTGACTTTCCTGTGGGGGCTCCATGGGCACCCGAAGATTTATGTCAGCATAGGAGAGGAAAGCTCAGGTACCACCTTCAGCACCACACGAGGACTGAGGGCTCAGCGATGACTGGGGAGGAATCCTCAAAGGTGCATGGCAACTGGCACGGAGACTGTCCTCTCCTGAGGCTACTGGGGCGGGTCCATGGGCTCCCCGTCATAACTCAAGAAACCCCGCCGCAGAAGCTACTCCCTTGCAAGCGGGGTGAGGCCATTATCCACTGCGGCCTCTCTGGTGAAATCACTCTTTCTCTTTTGGACTTCGAAGGACTCTTTCCCACCCTTGCTGTGACCCAGGAATTTCCCCGCCCTACCCCTCTAAACTCGAGAAGAACAACAAGGGATCCGCTGCGACTCAACAGAGCCATGTTTGACCCTGCTAAACTCCAGATGATCATCCCATTTCCTGCCCCTTAGGGAAAGGTTCCCAGGAACTTCGCTCAAATACCAAGAGGAGGTTCTTGATCGGGAAAGTCGGGAGGATCATCAGAGTTTTGGCCACCATTCACCAAGTCCCCAAATGCCTTGTCCACTGCAGATGAACTTCACAGCCTCACACCGCCTTGACTGTCACCCCGAGGCTCGACACATGACAAATTGGCACTTGTGACAGCAATTTGAACCTCGAGAGCAAGCCACAGATCCCTCTGTCTGCTCGACATGGAGCCTGACACTGCTGCTGAAGCTGGTGAGGCAAATAGCCATGCACGTGACCAGGTGAGACGAAGCCTGTCTCCTCTGTGGAAGCCTCAGAGGGACCCCAAGACCTAGGACAGGACGGTCAAGGGAAGCTCAGGCACTGCTCTCAGCACAAGTCGAGGACAGGGCCCCCAGAGACTAATGGAGAGGAATCCCCAGAGGTGACTAGCAACTGGCAAGGAGTCTGTGCTCTCCTGAGTCTACAGGGGCGCGTCCCTGGGCTCCCCATTGTAACTCGAGAAACCCCACCTCAACTCGAGAAACACTAGAAGCTTCTCCCTTGCAAACCGGTTGAGGCCCTTATCTGATCTGTCGTCTCGTGGGATATCACCCCTTCCCTCTTGGACCTCGAAGTGCTCCTTCACTCCTTGCTGTGACACAAGGAATAACCGGCCACAACCGTTGCAACCAAGAGGAAGCCCAGTGGACGCGCTGCGACTCGAGAGGAGCCCAGTTTGAACTTGCTAAGCTCTAAATGATAGTCCCATTTACTGCTCCTTAGTATAATGAGTCCTGAGGCTCCGCCCCATCCCACAAGGAGGTGTTCCCAGTAGAAAAGTCCGGAGGATCATCTGGGTTTCGGCCACCATTCTCCAAGACCCGCAAATCCCTTGCACACTGCAAATGAACCTGTCTGCCCTGCACTGCCTTGACTGTCATCCGGAGGATCGATACCCAAGACACCTGCACGTGTGACAGCACTTTGGGCCTCAAGTGCAAGCCACAAATCCCTGTGTTCGCATGAAATGGAGCCTGTCACTGCTGCTGCAGCTGGTCAGGCAAGTAGCCGTGCACTTGTCCACACGAGACGAGGCCTGTCTCCTCTGTGCGGCCCTCAGTGGTACACCGAGAACTAGCTCAGGACGGTAGAGGAAATCTCAGGCTCTGGAATCAGAAAAAGTTGAGGACTGAACACCAAGACGATTAGGGAAGAATGACCAGAGGCGCCTGCCATCTGGCACGGAGACTGTCCAAACCTGAGTGCATATGGGCGAGTCCCTGGGTTCCCCATTGTAACTCGAGAGGACTCTGCCACAACTTGTGAAAAGCCAAAAGATTCTCCCCTGCAAGCGGGGTCAGGACCTTGTCTTCTGTGGCGTCTCGAGGGAAAGTACCTCTTCCCTCTTGGACCTCCATAGTGTCATTCACCTCCTTGCTGTGACCCAAGAAGATTCTCACGCCACCTGTACTCACTCGAGGGGAACACCGAGGGTTCCGCCATGAATGTAAAGAAGCCCCAGTATACCAGATGAGCTCCAGATATGGACTCCTTTCCTGCTCTGTTGGGAAAGGGTTCCCAGCATTTCCCTCACATCCCAACAGGAGACACTCGAACCGGGACTGTCGGGAGCAGCATAAGGGGTCTTGTCACCATTCCCCAAGACCCCAAAAAACCTCGTTCACTTCAGATTAACCTGAATGCTCTGCACTGGGTCGAGTGTCACCCCGAGGCTCTAAGCCTGACACACTGGCACGTGTTACAGACTTGCGTGGTACGTCGTGGTCGTCACATAATCCTGTGTCCACTCTATGAGGAGACTTTCACAGCTGATTCAGCTGCAGAGGCAACCGCAAGTCTAAGTCTCCAGGCAAGACGAGGCCTGACTTTCCTGTTAGGGCTCCAAGAGAACCCCAAGATTTATGTCAGCATGGGCGAGGAAAGCTTAGGTACCCGCTTCAGCACCAGACGAGGACAGAGGACTCGGCGATGACTGGGGAGGAATCCACAAAGGTGCATGGCAACTGACAAGAAGACTGGCCTCTCCTGAGGCCACAAGGGCGGGTCCATGNGGCTCCAAGGGAACTCCAAGATTTATGTCAGCATGGGCGAGGAAAGCTCAGGTACCAGCTTCAGCACCAGACGAGGACAGAGGACTCGGCGATGACTGGGGAGGAATCCACAAAGGTGCATGGCAACTGACAAGAAGACTGGCCTCTCCTGATGCCACAAGGGCGGGTCCCTGGGCTCCCCGTTGTAACTCGAGAAACCCCACCATAACTTGAGAAACACCAGAAGCTTCTCCCTTGCAAGCGGGGTGAGGCCCTTATCAGATCTGGCGTCTCGTGGGAAATCACTCTTTCCCTCTTGGACCTCGAAGTGCTCCTTCACTCCCTTGCTGTGACACAAGGAGTAACCGGCCACAGCCGTCGCACCCAAGAGGNCCCCTTGCTGTGACACAGGAATTTCTCCACCCTACCCGTCTCAACTCGAGAGGAACAACAAGGGATCCGCTGCGACTCAACAGAGCCCTGTTTGCCCTCCTAAGCTCCAGATGATCGTCCCCTTTCCTGCCCCTTATGGAAATGTTCCCTGGAACTTCCCACAAATGCCAAGAGAGGGGCTCGAAAAGGAATGTGAGGAGGAGAATCAGGGATTCGGCCAACATTCACCAAGACCCCCAAATGCCTTGTCCACTGCAGATGAACTTGACAGCCCGGTACTGCCTTGAATGTCACCCCGAGGCTCGATGCACGACACCCTGGCACGTGTGACAGCACTTTGGACCTCGAGAGCAAGCCAGAGATCCCTCTGTCCGCTCAACATGGAGCCTGACACTGCTGCTGCAGCTGGTCAGGCAAGTAGCTGTGCACGTGTGCAGGTGAGACGAAGCCTGTCTCCTCTGTGGAAGTCTCAGGGGAACCCTCAAGACCTAGGTCAGGACCGTCCAGGGAAGCTCAGGCACTGGCCTGACCACAAGTCGAGGACAGGTCACCCAGTGACGATTGGAGAGGAATACCCAGACGTAACTGGCAACTGACATGGAGATTGTCCTCTCCTCCGGCCCGAGGGGCGGGTCCCTGATCTCCCTGTAATAACTCGAGAAACCAGGCCGCAACTCTAGAGACACCAAAAGCTTCTCCCTTGCAAGCGGGGCGAGGTCTTATTATAAGGTTTCCTGGGGTTGCCATTTCATCCCAAAAGGAGGTGCTCTCATTAAGAAAGTCGGGTGGAGCATCTGGGGTTTGGACACCATTCTCCAAAACACCCAAATGTCTTGTCCACTGTAGATGAACCTGTGTGCCCTGCACTGCATTGACTCTCACCTCGAGACTCCACGCCAGAAATACCTGCAAGTGTGACAGCACTTTGGGCTTGTAAGGCAAGCCACAGATCCCTGTGTCGGCTCGACAGGAAGCCTGACACTGCTGCTTCAGCTGGTCAGGCAAGTAGACGTGCACGTGTACAGGCGAGACGAGGCCTGTCTCCTCTGTGGGGCCCTCAAGGGTACACCAAGACCTAGGTCACGACGTTCGAGGAAAGCTCAGACTCCGGCCTCAGCAAAAGTCGAGGACTGAGAACCAAGAAGATTAGGGAAGAATCCCCAGAGGAGCCTGGCAACTAGCACGGAGACTGTCCAATCCTCAGTGCACAGGTGCGAGCCCCTGGGTTCCCCGTTGTAACTAGAGAGGACCCCCCCCACAACTTGAGAAAAATGAAGATTCTCCCCTGCAAGCGGAGTGAGGACCTCTTCTGCTGGAGCGTCTCGGGGTAAAGAACCTCTTCTCTCTTGGACCTTCAAAGTGTCGTTCACCTTCTTGCTGTGACCCAAGAAGGTTCTCACGCTACCCGTCCTCACTCGAGGTGAATACCGAGGGTCCATTCATGAATGTAAAGTAGTCCCAGTATCCCTGCTGAGCTCCAAATGAGGGGCCCTTTCCTGCATTTTCAGTAAAGGGTTCCCAGCATTTCCCTCACATGTCAACAGGAGACACTCGAACCAGGGCTGCTGAGAGCACCATCAGGGGTTTTGCCACCATTCCCCAAGACACCCAACTACCACGTTCACTCCATATGAACCTGACTGCCCTGCACTGGGTCGACTGTCACACCGAAGCTCGAGTCCTGACACATTGACACGTGTGACAGACCTGGCTGTTATCTCGAGGTCAAGTCACAGATCCCTGTGTCCACTCGACGGGGAGGCTTTCACAGCTGCTGCAGCTGCTGAGGTAAGCGCAAGTGTACGTCTCCAGGCAAGACAAGGCCTGACTTTCCTGTGGGGGCTCCATGGGCACCCGAAGATTTATGTCAGCATAGGAGAGGAAAGCTCAGGTACCAGCTTCAGCACCACACGAGGACTGAGGGCTCAGCGATGACTGGGGAGGAATCCTCAAAGGTGCATGGCAACTGGCACGGAGACTGTCCTCTCCTGAGGCCACTGGGGCGGGTCCATGGGCTCCCCGTCATAACTGAAGAAACCCCGCCGCAGAAGCTACTCCCTTGAAAGCGGGGTGAGGCCATTATCCACTGAGGCCTCTCTGGTGAAATCACTCCTTCCCTTTTGGAGTTCGAAGGACTCTTTCCCAGCCTTGCTGTGACCCAGGAATTTCTCCGCCCTACCCCTCTAAACTCGAGAAGCACAACAAGGGATCTGCTGCGACTTAACAGAGCCATGTTTGACCCTGCTAAGCTCCAGATGATCATCCCATTTCCTGCCCCTTAGGGAAAGGTTCCCAGGAACTTCGCTCGAATACCAAGAGGAGGTTCTCGATCGGGAAAGTCGGGAGGATCATCAGAGTTTTGGCCACCATTCACCAAGTCCCCCAAATGCCTTGTCCACTGCAGATGAACTTCACAGCCTCACACGCCTTGACTGTCACCCCGAGGCTCGACGCATGACAAACTGGCACTTGTGACAGCAACTTAAACCTCGAGAGCAAGCCACAGATCCCTCTGTCTGCTCGACATGGAGCCTGACACTGCTGCTGAAGCTGGTGAGGCAAATATCCATGCACGTGTCCAGGTGAGACGAAGTCTGTCACCTCTGTGGAAGCCTCAGAGGAACCCCAAGACCTATGACAGGATGGTCAAGGGAAGCTCAGGCACTGCCCTCAGCACAAGTCGAGGACAGGGCCCCCAGAGACTAATGGAGAGGAATCCCCAGAGGTGACTAGCAACTGGCAAGGAGTCTGTCCTCTTCTGAGTCCACAGGGGCGCGTCCCTGGGCTCCCCATTGTAACTTGAGAAACCCCACCTCAACTCGAGAAACATCAGAAGCTTCTCCCTTGCAAACGGGTGAGGCCCTTATCTGATCTGGCGTCTCGTGGGAAAACACCCCTTCCCTCTTTGACCTCGAAGTGCTCCTTCACTCCTTGCTGTGACACAAGGAATAACCGGCCACAACCGTTGCAACCAAGAGGAAGCCCAGTGGACGCGCTGAGACTCGAGAGGAGCCCAGTTTGAACTTGCTAAGCTCTAGATGATAGTCCCATTTACTGCTCCGTAGTATAATGAGTCCTGAGGCTCCGCCCCATCCCACAAGGAGGTGTTCCCAGTAGAAAAGTCAGGAGGTGCATCTGGGTTTCGGCCACCATTCTCCAAGACCCCCAAATCCCTTGCCCACTGCAAATGAACCTGTCTGCCCTGCACTGCTTGACTGTCATCCGGAGGATCGATGCCCAAGACACCTGCACGTGTGACAGCACTTTGGGCCTCAAGCGCAAGCCACAAATCCCTGTGTTCGCACGAAATGGAGCCTGTCACTGCTGCTGCAGCTGGTCAGGCAAGTAGCTGTGCACCTGTCCACACGAGACGAGCCCTGTCTCCTCTGTGCGACCCTCAGTGGTACACCGAGACATAGCTCAGGACTGTCGAGGAAATCTCAGGCTCTGGAATCAGAAAATGTCGAGGACTGAACACCGAGACGATTAGGGAAGAATCACCAGAGGCGCCTGCCATCTGGCACGGAGACTGTCCAAACCTGAGTGCACATGGGCGAGTCCCTGGGTTCCCCATTGTAACTCGGGAGGACTCTGCCACAACTTGTGAAAAGCCAAAAGATTCTCCCATGCAAGCGGGGTCAGGACCTTGTCTTCTGTGGCGTCTCGAGGGAAAGAACCTCTTCCCTCTTGGACCTCCATAGTGTTGTGCACCTCTTTTCTGTGACCCAAGAAGATTCTCACGCCACCTGTACTCACTCGAGGGGAACACCGAGAGTTCCGCCATGAATGTAAAAAAGCCCCAGTATACCAGATGAGCTCCAGATGTGGACCCCTTTCCTGCTCTGTTGGGAAAGGGTTCCTAGCATTTCCCTCACATCCCAACAGGAGACACTCGAACCGGTACAGTCGGGAGGAGCATAAGGGGTCTTGCCACCTTTCCCCAAGACCCCCCAAAACCTCGTTCACTTCAGATGAACCTGAATGCCCTGCACTGGGTCGAGTGTCAACCCGAGGCTCTAAGCCTGACACACTGGCACGTGTTACAGACTTGGGTGGTACGTCGTGGTCGTCACATAATCCTGTGTCCATTCTATGAGGAGACTTTCACAGCTGATTCAGCTGCAGAGGAAACCGCAAGTCTAAGTCTCCAGGCAAGACGAGGCCTGACTTTCCTGTTAGGGCTCCAAGGGAACCCCGAGATTTATGTCAGCATGGGCGAGGAAAGCTCAGGTACCAGCTTCAGCACCAGACGAGGACAGAGGACTCGGCGATGACTGGGGAATAATCCACAAAGGTGCATGGCAACTGACAAGAAGACTGGCCTCTCCTGAGGCCACAAGGGCGGGTCCATGGGCTCCCCGTCGTAACTTGAGTAACCCCGCCTCAACTCGAGAAATACCAGAAGCTTCTCCCTCGCAAGCCGGATGAGGCCCTTATCCATCCCGACATCTCTGGAGAAATCACTCCTTCCCTCTTGGACCTCGAAGGGCACTTTCCTCCCCTTGCTGTGACACAGGAATTTCTCCACCCTACCCGTCTCAACTCGAGAGGAACAATAAGGGATCCGCTGCGACTCAACAGAGCCCTGTTTGCCCTCCTAAGCTCCAGATGATCGTCCCCTTTCCTGCTCCTTATGGAAATGTTCCCTGGAGCTTCCCACGAATACCAAAAGAGGGGCTCAAAAAGGAATGTGAGGAGGAGAATCAGGGATTCGGCCACCATTCCCCAAGACCCCCAAATGCCTTGTCTACTGCAGATGAACTTGACAGCCCGGTACTGCCTTGACTGTCACCCCGAGGCTCGACGCACGACACCCTGGCACGTGTGACAGCACTTTGGACCTCGAGAGCAAGCCAGAGATCCCTTTGTCCGCTCAACATGGAACCTGACACTGCTGCTGCAGCTGGTCAGGCAAATAGCTCCGCACGTGCGCAGGTGAGACAAAGTCTGTCTCCTCTGTGGAAGCCTCAGGGGAACCCTCAAGACCTAGGTCAGGACCGTCCAGGGAAGCTCAGCCTGAGCACAAGTCGAGGACAGGTCACCCAGTTACGATTGGAGAGGAATCCCCAGACGTAACTGGCAACTGACACGGAGATTGTGCTCTCCTCCGGCCACAGGGGCGGGTTCCTGGTCTCCCCGCCATAACTCGAGAAACCAGGTCGCAACTCTAGAGACACCAGAAGCTTCTCCCTTGCAAGCGGGGCGAGGTCCTTATCCACTGCGACCTCTCTGGTGAAATCTCTTCTTCGCTCTGGGACCTCAAAGGACTCTTTCCCCCCCTTGCTGTGACCCAGGAATTTCCCCGCCCTACCCCTCTCAACTTGAGAACAACAAAAGGTCCGCTGCGACTCGACAGAGCCCTGTTTTCCCCTGCTAAGTTCCAGATTATCATTCCCTTTCCTGCCTCTTAGGGAAAGGTTCCCTGGAGCTTCGCCCCTGCTAAGCTCCAGATTATCATCCCCTTTCCTGCCTCTTAGGGAAAGGTTCCCTGGAGCTTCGCTCAAATACCAAGAGGAGGTTCTCGATCGCGAAAGTCTGGAGGTTCATCAGGATTTCGGTCACCATTCACTAAGTCCCCCAAATGCCTTGTCCACTGCAGATGAACTTGACAGCCCCACATCGCCTTGACTGTCACCCCGAGGCTCGACGCATGACACACTGGCACTTGGGACAGCAATTTGGACCTCAAGAGCAAGCCACAGATCCCTCTGTCTCCTCGACATGGAGCCTGACACTGCTGCTGAAGCTGGTCAGGCAAGTAGCCCTGCACGTGTCCGGGAGATACGAAGGCTGTCTCCTCTGTGGAAGCCCCAGGGGAACCCCAAGACCTAGGTCAGGACGGTCGAGGAAAGCTCAGGCACAAGCCTTAGCACAAGTCGAGGACCGGGACCTAGAGATGAATGGATAGGAATTCCCAGAGGTGACTGGCAACTGGCACGGAGACTGTCCTCCCCTGAGCCCACAGAGGCGCATCCCTGGGCTCACCATTGTAACCTGAGAAACCCCACCACAACTCGAGAAACACCAGAAGCTTCTCCCTTGCAAGCGGGTGAGGCCCTTATCAGATCTGGCGTCTCGTGGGAAATCACCCCTTCCTCTTGGACCTCGAAGTGCTCCTTCACTCCCTTGCTGTGACACAAGGAGTACCCGTCCACAGCCGTCGCACCCAAGAGGAACCCCAGTGGACCCGCTGCGACTCAAGAGGAGTCCAGTTTGAGCTTCCTAAGCTCTAGCTGATAATCCCTTTTACTGATCCTAATTAAAAGTTGTCCTGGGGCTACCTTCACATCCCAAATGGAGGTACTCACAGTAGGAAAGTCAGGAGGAGCGTCTGGGTTTCGGCCACCATTCTCTAAGAAGACCCGCTGCGACTCAAGAGGAGTCCAGTTTGAGCTTCCTAAGCTCTAGCTGATAATCCCTTTTACTGATCCTAATTAAAAGTTGTCCTGGGGCTACCTTCACATCCCAAATGGAGGTACTCACAGTAGGAAAGTCAGGAGGAGCGTCTGGGTTTCGGCCACCATTCTCCAAGACCCCCAAATGCCTTGCCCACTGCAGATGAACCTGTCTGCCCTGCACTGCCTTGACTGTCATCCGGAGGATCGAAACCCAAAACACCTGCACGTGTTACAGCAATTTGGGGCTCGAGGGCAAGCCACACATCACTGTGTTCGCTCGACAGTGAGCCTGACACTGCTGCTGCAGCTGGTCAGGCAAGTAGCCGTACACGTGTCCAGGCGAGACGAGGCCTGTCTCTTTTGTGGGGCCCTGAGGGGTACTCTAAGACCTAGGTCAGGGTGATCGAGGAAAGCTCAGGCTCCGGCCTCAGGAAAGATCGAGGTCTGAGTACCGAGACGATTAGGGAAGGATCCCCATAGGCATCTGGCCACTGGCACGGAAACTGTCTAATCCTTGGTGCACAGGGGCGAGTCCCTGTGTTCCCCGTTGTAATACGAGAGGCCCCCACTACAACTTGAGACAAACCAAAAGATTCTCCCCTGCAAGTGGGGTCAGGACCTAGTCTGCTGTGGCGTCTCGTGGGAAAGAACCTCTTCTCTCTTGGACCTCCAGAGTGTCATTCACCTTCTTACTTGACCCAAGAAGTTTTTTTTTTTTTTTTTGTGCCACCTATCCTCACTCGGGGGAAACACCGAGGGTCCCGCCATGAATGTAAAGGCGCACCAGTATCCCTGCAGAGATCCAGATGAGCTTTCCTTTCTTGCTCTGTCGGGAAAGGGTTCCCAGCACTTCATTCATAACCCAACAGGCGACACTAGATCCAGGACTGTCGGGAGCAGCATGAGGTGTCTTGCCACCATTCCCCAAGACCCCCAAATACCTAATTCACTCCAGATGAACCTGACTGCCCTGCACTGGGTCGACTGTCACCCCGAGGCTCGAAGCCTGAAAACCCAACAGGCGACACTAGATCCAGGACTGTCGGGAGCAGCATGAGGTGTCTTGCCACCATTCCCCAAGACCCCCAAATACCTAATTCACTCCAGATGAACCTGACTGCCCTGCACTGGGTCGACTGTCACCCCGAGGCTCGAAGCCTGACACTGGCACGTGTGACAGACCTGGATAGTACCTCGAGGTCAAGTCACAGATCCCTGTGTCCACTCGACGGGGAGCCTTTCACAGCTGCTGCAGTTGCAGAGGCAAGCGCAAGTGTACGTCTCCAGACAAGACGAGGCCTAACTTACCTTTGGGGGCTCCATGGGAACCCCAAGATTTATGTCAGCATGGGCTAGGAAAGCTCAGGTTACATCTTCAGCACAGACGAGGACTGAGGATTCGGCGATGACTGGAGAGGAATCCTCAAAGGTGCATGGCAACTGGCAAGAAGCCTGGCCTCTCCTGAGGCCACAGGGGCAGGTCCATGGGCTCCCCGTCGTAACTGGAGAAACCCCACTGCAACTCGAGTAATACAAGCTTCTCACTTTCACGCGGCTTGAGGCCCTTATCAACTGTGTCATCTCTGGGGAAATCACTCTTTCCCTTTTGGACCTCTAAGGGCTTTTTCACCCCCTTGCTAGGACCCAAGAATTTCCCCGCCCTACATGTCTCAAATCGAGAGTGACAACAAGGATCTGCTGAGACGCAACAGAGCCCTGTTTTCCCCTGCTAAGCACCAGATGATCGTCCCCTTTCCTGCCCCTTAGGGAAAGGTTCCCTGGATCTTCGCTCAAATACCAAGAGGAGGTGCTTGCAACAGGAATGTGGGGAGGAGCATCAGGGATTCGGTCACCATTCACCAAGACCCCCAAATGCCTTGTCCATTGCATATCAACGTGACAGCCCTGGACTGCATTGACTGTCACACCGATCACCGCGAGTCTCGAGGCACGACACACTGGCATGTGTGACAGCACTTTGGACCTCGAGAGTAAGCAACAGATCCCTCTGTCCTCTCGACAAGGAGTCCCCTGCGACAACCGTCACACCCAAGAGGAACCCTAATGGATCCGCTGCGACTCAAGAGGAGCCCAGTTTGCCCCTGCTAAGCTCTAGATGATAGTCCCTTTCCCTGTTTCTTAGTGGAAGGTGTCCTGGGGCTTCCGTCACATCCGAAATGTAAATGCTCCCAGTAGGAAAGTCAGCGGGAGCATCTGGGTTTAGGCCACCATTCTCCAAGACCCCCAAATGCCTTGCCCACTGCAGATGAACCTGTCTGCCCTGCATTGCATTGACTGTCATCTGGAGGCCCGACTCCCAAAACACCTGCACGTGTGACAGGATTTTGGGCCTCGAGGGTAAGCCACAGATCCCTCTGTCCGCTCGACATGGAGCCGGACACTGTTGCTGCAGCTGGTCAGGCAAGTAGCCGTGCACGTGTACAGGCGAGATGACGCCTGTCTCCTCTTTGGGGCCCTCAGCTTTACACCAAGTCCTAGGTCATTACGGTAGAGGAAAGTCAGGCTCCGCCTCAGCAAAATCGAGGACTGAGCACCGAGACGTTTAGAAGGATCCCCAGAGGCGCCTGGCAACTGGCATGGATTCTGTCCAATCCTGAGTGCACATGGGCGAGTCCCTGGGTTCCCCGTTGTAACCTGAGAGGACACCACCACAACTTGAGAAAAACCAAAAGATTCTCCCTTGCAAGCGGGGTGAGGATCTCGTCTGTTGTGGCATCTCGGGTAAATAACCTCTTGTCTCTTGCACCTCAAGAGTATCATTCGCCTTCTAGCTGTGACCCAAGAAGTTTCTCGCGTCGCCCGTCCTCACTCGAGGGCAACATTGAGGGTCCCGCCATGAATGTAAAGGAGCCCAAGTATCCCTGCTGAGCTCCAGATGAGGGGCCCTTTCCTGCTCTGTAGGGAAAGTGTTCCCAGCATTTCCCTCACATCCCAACAGAAGACACTCAAAGCAGGACTGCCGGAAACAGCATCAGGGGTCTTGCCACCATTCCCCAAGACCCCCCAAAACTTCGTTCACTCCAGATGAACCTGACTGCCCTGCACTGGGTCGAGTGTCACCCCGAGGTGCGAAGCCTGACACACGGGCACGTGAGACAGACCCGGGTGAAACCTCGAGGTCAAGTCACAGATCCATCTGTTCACTCGACGGGGAGCCTTTCACAGCTGCTGCAGCTGCAGAGGCAAGTGGCAGTGTACGTCTCCAGGCTAGACGAGGCCTAACTTTCCTGTGGGGGCTCAAAGGGAACCCCAAGATTTATGTCAGCATGGGCGAGGAAAGCTCAGGTACCAGCTTCAGCACAGAAGAGGACTGAGGACTCAGCATTGACTGGGGAGGAATACCCAAAGGTGTATGGCAACTGGTAAGAAGATTCTCCTCTCCTGACGCCAGAGGGGCGGGTCCATGGGCTCCCTGTCGTAACTCGAGAAACCCTGCCGCAACTCGAGAATTACCAGAAGCTTCTCCCTTGCAAGCACGGTGAGGCCCTTATCAACTGCGGCATTTCTGGGGAAATCACCCCTTCCCTCTTTGACCTTGAAGGACTCTTCCCCCGCCCCCCTTGCTGTGACCTAGAAATTTCCCCTCCGCAATTCGAGAAAAACCAGAAGCTTCTCCCTTGCAAGCGGCTTGAAGCCCTTATCTGTTGTGGCATCTTGGGGGAACTCACTCCTTCCCTTCTGGACCTCGAAGGTCTTTTTCACCCCCTTGCAGTGACCCAAGAAGTTCCCCGCCCCACCCATCTCAACTCGAGAGAAATCCCAAGAGACTCAATGTGACTCAAGAGGAGCCTCATTTGCCCCTTCTAAGCTACAGATCATGGACCCTTTTCCTGTTCCTTAGGGAAAGGTTTCCTGGGGCTTCCCTCGCATCCCAATAGGAAGTGCTCACACCTGGAAAGATGGGAGGAGCATCAGGGTTTGGGCCATCATTCCCCAAGACCATCAAATTCTTTGTCCACTGCAGCTGAACCTGACTGCCCCTGCACTGCCCTGACTGTCATGGCGAGGCTTGAGCCCCTGACACACTAGAATCAGTGACAGCACATTGGACCTCGAGGTCAAGACAGAGATCCCTGTGTCCACTAGACATGGAGCCAAACACAGCTTCAGCAGCTGGTCAGGCAGGTAGACGTGCACGTGTCCAGGCGAAACAAGGGCAATGTCCTCTGTGGGGGCCACAGGCCCCAAGGCCTAGATCAGGATGGTCGACGAAAGCTCAAGCTGCTGCCTCAGCACAAGTCGAGGACTGAGCACACAGGCTTGCGCCCCTGACACACTAGAATCAGTGACAGCACATTGGACCTCGAGGTCAAGACAGAGATCCCTGTGTCCGCTAGACATGGAGCCAAACAGCTTTTGTAGCTGGTCAGGCAGGTAGACGTGCACGTGTCCAGGCGAGACAAGGGCAATCTCCTCTGTGGTGGTCACAGGCCCCAAGGCCTAGATCAGGATGGTCGACGAAAGCTCAAGCTGCTGCCTCAGCACAAGTCGAGGACTGAGCCCACAGAGAAGATTGTTGAGGAATCACCAGAGGTGCCTGGCAACATGCACGGAGACTGGCCTCTCCTAAGGCCACATGGGCGAGTCCCTGAGGTCCTCTTCCGTAACTAGAGAGAAACTCAACACAACTTGGGAAGAATCGAATGATTCTCCAATGCAAGCGGGGAGAGGACCTTGTTCGCACTGGTGTCTTGGGAGAAATCACCCCTTCTCACTTGGACATCAGAAGAGTCATTGTCCTTATTGCTGTGACCCACGAAATTTCCCGCCCCACTCGTCTCAACTCGAGAGAAACAACAAGGGATCCCCTGCGACTCAACAGAGCCCTGTTATCCTCCGCTAAGTTCTAGGTGAGCGGCGCTTTTCCTACCTATTAGGGAAATGTTCCTTGGGGTTTGCTCGAATACCAAGAGGAGGTGCTCCCAACAGGAAAGTCGGGAGTGGCATCAGAGCTTGTGCCACAATTCCCCAAGTACCCCAAATGCCTTGTCCACTGCAGATGAACTTTACAGCCCCACACAGCCTTGACTGTCACCCCGAGGCTCAATACACGACACACTGGCATGTGTGACAGCACTTTGAACCTCGAGGGCAAGCCACAGATCCCTGTGTCCGCTTGATATGGACCCTACACTGCGGCTGCAGCTGGTCAGGCTAGAAGCCATGCACGTGTCCAGGTGAGACGAAGCCTGTCCCACTGTGGGAGCCTCAGTGTAACTCCAAGACCTAGGTCAGGACGGTCGAAGAAATCTCAGGATCAGGCCTCAGCACAAGTCAAAGACTGAGCACCGAGACGATTGGAGAGTAATCCCCAGAGGCGAAAGGCAACTCGCACGGAGAATGGATTCTCCTGAGGCCACAGGGACGAGTCCCTGGGGTCACCATTGTAAATCGAGAAGACCCCGCCACAACTTGAGATAAACCAAAATATTCTCCCCTACAAGCGGGGTGAGGATCTTGTCCGCTGTGGCATCTTGATGGAAATCTCCCATTCTCTTTTAAAGCACAAGATGGTCTTTCCGCTTCTTTCTGTGACCCAAGAAGTTCCCGCCCCACCCGTCCTCCCTAGAGAGGAACACTCAGTGTCCCGTCAAGAATGAAAAGGAGCCTCGTTATCCCCTGCTGAGCTCCACATCAGGGTCCGCATGACATGGAGCCTGACAGAGCAGGAAAGGTTTCCCAGCGCTCCCGTCACATACCAACAGGAGACACTCGCACCAGGACTGTCGGCAGGAACATCAGGGTTCTTGTCACCATTCCCCAAGACCCCCAAATACCTCGTTGACTCCAGATGAACCTCACGGCCCTGCACTCTGTAGACTGTGACCCAGAGGCTCGAAGCCACACACACTGTCCCTTGTGACAGCCCTGGGTAATACCTCGAGTTCAAGTCACAGATCCCTGTGTCCACTAGACAGGTAGCCTTACACTGCTGTTGCAGCTGCAGAGGCAAGCGGCAGTGCACATCTCCAAGCGAGACGAGGCCTGACTCCCCTGAGGGGGCTCCATGGGAACCTCAAGATTTATGTCAGCATGGGCGACAATAGCTCTTTTACCGGCTTCAGCATCAGAGGAGGACTGAGGACCCGGCGAGGACTGGGGAGGAATCCTCAAAGGCTCATGGCAACTGGCACTGAGACTGGCCTCTTCTGACGCCACAGGGGCGGGTCCATGGGCTCCCCATCGTAACTAGAGAAACCCCGTTGCAACTCGAGTAAAAAGAGAAGCCTCTCCCTTGCAAGCGGGCTGAGGCCCTTATCTGCTGAGGCGTCTTGGAGGAAATCACCGTTTCCATCTTGGACATCGAACGGCTCCTTCACCCCATTGCTGTGACCCAAGAAGTTCCCCACCATACCCGTCTCAACTCGGGAGGAACGCCAAGGGACCCGCTGCTACTCAAGAGCAGACCCATTTGCCCCTGCTAAGCTCCAGATGATGGTTCCGTTTTCTGCTCAGTAAGAAAAGGTTTCCTGGATCTTCCCTCGCTTACCTAGAGGATATGCTCCCCCCAGGAAAGTCAAAATTAGCATCACTGTTTGGGCAACCATTCCCCAAAGCCCCCAATGCCTTGTCCACTGTATATGAACCTGACTGTCCTGCACTTCCTTGACCATCTCCCAAGGCTCGACGCCAGACACTGGCACGTGTGACAGCCTAGGGTAGGATCTCAGGGCAAGCAACAGATTCCCGTGTCAGCTCGACATTGAGTGTGCCACTGCTTCTGCAGCAGGTCAGGCAAGTTGTCTTGCACGTGTCCAGGCGAGACGAGGCCTGTCTCCTAATGGTGGGCCTCAGGGGTACCCCAAGACCTAGGTCAGGACGGTCGATAAAAGGTCAGGTTTTTGCCTCATCACCAGTCGAGGACTGAGCACCCTGAGACCACTGGGGAGTATTTCCAGAGGGGCCTATCAACTGGCATGGAGACTGGCCTCTCCTGAGGCCACAGGGTGGAGTCCCTGGGTTCCCCTTCCAAACTGGAGAGGACCCCACCACAACTTGAGAAAAACCAAAATATTTTCCCCTTCAAGTGGGGTGAGGACCTTATCCGCTGTGGCATCTCTGGAGAAATTACACCTCCTCTCTGGGACATCAAAAGGGTCGGTCAGCTTCTTGCTGTGACTAAAGAAGTTCCATGCCCCACCCGTCCCCACTCTAGAGGAATCCCGAGGGTCCCACCAAGAATGAAATAGAGCCCCGTTATCCCCTGCTGAGCTCCAGATGAGGGTCCCTTTCCTGCTCTGTCGGAAACTTTACAGCCCCACACAGCCTTGACTGTCACCCCGAGGCTCAACACACGACACACTGGCATGTGTGACAGCACTTTGAACCTCGAGGGCAAGCCACAGATCCCTGTGTCCGCTTGACATGGAGCCTACACTGAGGCTGCAGCTAGTCAGGCTAGAAGCTATGCGCGTGTCCAGGTGAGACGAAGCCTGTTCCACTGTGGGAGCCTCAGTGGAACCCCAAGGCCTAGGTCAGGACGGTCGAAGAAATCTCAGGCTCAGGCCTCAGCACAAATCAAAGACTGAGCACCGAGACGATTGGGGAGTAATCCCCAGAGGCGAAAGGCAACTCGCACGGAGAGTGGATTCTCCTGAGGTCACAGGGGCGAGTCCCTGGGTTCACCTTTGTAACTCGAGAAGACACTAACGGTCGAAGAAATCTCAGGCTCAGGCCTCAGCACAAATCAAAGACTGAGCACCGAGACGATTGGGGAGTAATCCCCAGAGGCGAAAGGCAACTCGCACGGAGAGTGGATTCTCCTGAGGTCACAGGGGCGAGTCCCTGGGTTCACCTTTGTAACTCGAGAAGACACTGCCACAACTTGAGATAAACCAAAATATTCTCCCCTGCAAGCGGGGTGAGGATCTTGTCCGCTGTGGCATCTTGATGGAAATTTCCCATTCTCTTTTAAAGCACAAGATGGTCTTTCCCCTTCTTTCTGTGACCCAAGAAGATCCCGCCCCACCCGTCCTCCCTAGAGAGGAACACTCAGTGTCCCGTCAAGAATGAAAAGGAGCCTCGTAATCCCCTGCTGAGCTTTACATGAGGGTCCGCTTGACATGGAGCCTGACAGAGCAGGCTCCCGTCACACACCAACAGGAGACATTCGCACCAGCACAGTCGGCAGAAGCATCAGGGTTCTTGCCACCATTCCCCAAGACCCCCAAATACCTCGTTGACTCCAGATGAACCTCAGGGCCCTGCACTCTGTAGACTGTGACCCAGAGGCTCGAAGCCACACACACTGGCCCGTGTGACAGCCCTGGGTAATACCTCGAGTTCAAGTCACAGATCCCTGTGTCCACTCAACAGGTAGCCTTACACTGCTGTTGCAGCTTTGGAGGCAATCGGCAGTGCACGTCTCCAGGAGAGCCGAGACCTGACTCCCCTGTGAGGGCTCCATGGGTCCTCCAAATCTTAAGTCAGCATGGGCGAGGAAAGCTCAGGTACCTGCTTCAGCATCAGATGGGGACTGAAGAACAGGCGGTGTCTGGGGAGGAATCCCTAAAGGCACATGGCAACTGGCACGGAGACTGGACTCTCCTGAGGCCGTAGGGGCGGGTCCATGGGCTTCCCGTCGTAACTCGGGAAACCCCGTCCCACCTAGAAAAATCCCAAAAGCTTCTCCCTTGCAAGCAGTGTGAGGCCGTTATCCGCTGTGACGTCTCGGGGAAAATCACCAATTCCCACTTGGACTGGGAAGGGCTCCTTCACTCACTTGCTGTGACCCAAAAGTTACCCACCCTACCAGTCTAAACTCGGGAGGAACCCCAAGGAACCCGCTGCGACTCGACAGGTGCCCCGTTTGGCTCTTCTAAGCTCCAGATGATTGTCCCTTTTCCTTCTCTTTAGGGACATGATATTTGGGGATTCCCTCGCATCCCAAGAGGAGGAGCTCAAACCAGGAAAGACGGGAGGAGCATCAGGGGTTAGGCCACCATTTCCAAGACCCCCAAATGCCCTGTCCACTGCACATGAACCTGACTGCCCTGCACTGCCTTGACTGTCACCCCGAGGGTCGACGCCAGACACACTGTAACGTGTGACAGCACACTGGACATCGAGGGCAAGCCACAGATCCCTGTATCCGCTCGATGTGGAACCTGACACTACTGCTGCAGCTGATCAGGCAAGTAGTGTGGACGTGTCCAAGCGAGACGAGGCCTGACTCCTCTGTGGGGGCCCCAGGGTAAACCAAGACCTGGGTCAGGACGGTCGAGCAAAGTGAGGCTCAGGCCTGAGCACAAGTTGAGGACTGAGCACTCTGAAACGATTGGGGAGGATCCTGAGACGTGCCTAGGAACTGGCATGGAGACTGGCCTCTCCTGGATCACAGGGGCGAGTACCTGGTGTTCCCGTTGTAACAAGAGAAGACCCACCCACAAGTTGAGAAAAACCAAAAGATTTTCCCCTGCAAGCGGGGTGAGGACCATGTCCGCAGTCGCGTCTCTGGGGAAATCACTCCTTCTCTCTTGGAACTCAAAAGGGTCATTCACCTTCTTGTTGTGACCCAAGAAGTTCCCTTCCCCGCCTGTCCGCACACGAGAGGAACACCGAGGGTCCCAAAAATAATTAAATGGAGCCCTGTCTCCCCCTGCTGAGCTCCAAATAAAGGTCCCTTTCCTACTCTGTTGGAAAAGGGTTCACAGCGGTCCCTTCACATCCCAAAAGGGGACACTGGCACCAGGACAGTTGGTAGGAGCATCAGGGGTCTTGCCACCATTGAAAGACCGCCAAATATATCGTTCACTCCAGATGAAACTCACTCCCCTGAAATGCGTCGACTGTCATTCCGAGGCTCGAAGCCTGACACATTGTCTCGAGTGAAAGCCCTGGGTATTAATTCGAAGTCAAGTCACAGATGCCTGTGTCCACTGGAAGGGGACCCTGACACTGCTGCTGCAGCTGCATAGGCAAGCGGCAGTGCACATCTCCAAGCGAGATGAGGCCTGACTCCCCTGAGGGGGCTCCATGGGAACCTCAAGATTTATGTCAGCATGGGTGATGATAGCACTTTTACCGTCTTCAGCAACAGAGGAGGACTGAGGACCCGGCGAGGACTGAGGAGGAATCCCCAAAGGCTCATGGCAACTGGCTCTGAGACTGTCCTCTTCTGACGCCCCAGGGGCGGGTCCATGGGCTCCCCATCGTAACTAGAGAAACCCCGTTGCAACTCGAGTAAAAAGAGAAGCCTCTCCCTTGCAAGCGGGCTGAGATCCTTATCTGCTGAGGCGTTTTGGAGGAAATCACCCTTTCCATCTTGGACATCGAACGGCTCCTTCACCCCATTGCTGTGACCAAGAAGTTCCCCACCATACCCGTCTCAACTCGGGAGGAACGCCAAGGGACCCGCTGTGACTCAAGAGCAGACCCAATTGCCCCTGCTAAGCTCCAGATGATGGTTCCATTTTCTGCTCAGTAAGAAAAGGTTTCCTGGGTCTTCCCTCGCTTACCTAGAGGATATGCTCCCCCCAGGAAAGTCAAAATTAGCATCACTGTTTGGGCCACCATTCCCCAAAGCCCCAAATGCCTTGTCCACTGTAAATGAACCTGACTGCCCTGCACTTCCTTGACCATCACCCAAGGCTCGACGCCAGACACTGGCACGTGTGACAGCCTAGGGTAGGATCTCAGGGCAAGCCACAGATTCCCGTGTCAGCTCGACATTGAGTGTGCCACTGCTTCTGCAGCAGGTCAGGCAAATTGTCTTGCACGTGTCCAGGCGAGACGAGGCCTGTCTCCTAATTGTGGGCCTCAGGGGTACCCCAAGACCTAGGTCAGGACGGTCGATAAAAGGTCAGGTCCTTGCCTCATCACCAGTCGAGAACTGAGCACCCTGAGACTACTGGGGAGTATTCCCAGAAGCGCCTATCAACTGGCACGGAGACTGGCCTCTCCTGAGGCCACAGGGTGGAGTCCCTGGGTTCCCCATCCAAACTGGAGAGGACCCACCATCACCCAAGGCTCGACGCCAGACACTGGCACGTGTGACAGCCTAGGGTAGGATCTCAGGGCAAGCCACAGATTCCCTTGTCAGATCGACATTGAGTGTGCCACTGCTTCTGCAGCAGGTCAGGAAAGTTGTCTTGCACGTGTCCAGGTGAGACGAGGCCTGTCCCTAAGTGTGGGCCTCAGAGCTACCCCAAGACCTAGGTCAGGACGGTCGATAAAAGGTCAGGTTCTTGCCTCATCACCAGTCGAGGACTGAGCACCCTGAGACGACTGGGGAGTATTTCCAGAGGCGCCTATCAACTGGCACGGAGACTGGCCTCTCCTGAGGCCACAGGGTGGAGTCCCTAGGTTCCCCGTCCAAACTGGAGAGGACCCCACCACAACTTGAGTAAAACCAAAATATTTTCCACTTCAAGTGGGGTGAGGTCCTTGTCCGCTGTGGCATCTCTGGAGAGATTTCCCCTCCTCTCTGAGACATCAAAAGGGTCGGTCAGCTTCTTGCTGTGACTAAAGAAGTTCCACGCCCCACCCGTCCCCACTCTAGAGGAATCCCGAGGGTCCCACCAAGAATGAAATAGAGCCCCGTTATCCCCTGCTGAGCTCCAGATGAGGGTCCCTTTCCTGCTCTGTCGGGAAAGGGTTCCCAGCGCTCTGCTCACATCCCAACAGGAGACACTCGAACCAGGAGAGTCTGGACGAGCATCAGGGGTCTTGCCACCATTCCAAAGACCGCCAAATATCTCGTTCATTCCAGATGAACCTGACTGCCCTGCACTGCGTCGACTGTCACCCCGAGGCTTGAAGCTTGACATACTGACACGTGTGACAGACCTGGGTTGTACCTCGAGTTCAAGTCATAGATTCCTGTGTCCACACGACGGGGAGCATTACTGCTCTTGCAGCTATGGAGGCAATCGGCAGCACACGTCTCCAGGCGAGAAGAGGCCTGACTTCCCTGTGGGGACTCGACGGGTACCCCAAGATTTATGTCAGCTTGGTCGAGGAAAACTCAAGTACCGGCTTCAGCACCAGACGCGGACTGAAGACCAGGCGATGTCGGGGAGGAATCACCAAAAGCACATGGCAACTGGCACGGAGACTGGCCACTCCTGTGGCCACAGGGGCGGGTCCATAGGATCCCCGTCGTAACTCGAGAAAATCCAGAATCTTCTCCCTTGCAAGGGGAGTGAGGCCCTTATCCGCTTAGGCGTTTCATGGGAAATCACCTCTTCCCTTTGCACCTCGAAGGGCTCCTTCAGCCACTTGTTGTGACCAAGATGTTCCTCGCCCCACCCGTCTCAACTCGAAAGAAAACCCAAGGGATCCCCTGCCATTCGAGAGGAGCCCCGTTTGCCCCTGTTAATCTACAGATGGTGGTCCCTTTTCCTGCTCCTTAGGGAAAGGTTTCCTGGGGCTTCCCTGGCATCCCAAGAGGAGGTGCTCCCACCAGGAAAGTCGAGAGGAGCATCAGGGGATGTGCCACCATTCCCGACGACCCTCACATCCCTTGTCCACTGCAGAAGAACCTGACTGCCCTGCGCTGCCTTGACTGTCACCCCAAGGTTCGAAGCCTGACACACTGGCACGTGTGACAGCCCTGGATATTACCTCGAGGGCAAGCCACAAATCACTGCATCCGCTCGACATGGAGCCTGACACTACTGCTGCAGCTGGTCAGGCAAAGAGCCGTGCATGTGTCCAGGTGAGACAAGGCCTGCCTCCTCTGTGGGGGCATCAGGGGTACCCGAAGATCAAGGTCAGGACCGCCGAGCAAAGCTGAAGCTCAGGCCTCAGCACAAGTCGAGGACTGTGCACTCTGAAATGATTGGGGAGGAATCCCTAGAGGCGCCTTGCAACTGGCACGGAGACTGGCCTCTCCTGAGGCCACAGGGGCGGGTCCATAAGCTCCCCATCGTAACTCGAGAAAATCCAGAAGCTTCACCCTTGCAAGGCGAGTGAGGCCCTTATCCGCTTAGGCGTTTCATGGGAAATCACCTCTTCCCTTTGCACCTCGAAGGGCTCCTTCAGCCACTTGTTGTGACCAAGATGTTCCTCGCCCCACCCATCTCAACTCGAGAGAAAACACATGGGATCCGCTGCCATTCGAGAGGAGCCACGTTTGCCCCTGCTAATCTACAGATGGTTGTCCCTTTTCCTGCTCCTTAGGCAAAGGTTTCCTGGGGCTTCCCTGGCAACCAAAAAAGAGGTGTTCGCACCAGGAAAGTCGAGAGGAGCATCAGGGGATGGGCCACCATTCCCGACGACCCTCACATCCCTTGGCCACTGCAGAAGGACCTGACTGCCCTGCTCTGCCTTGACTGTCACACCGAAGCTCGAAGCCTGACACACTGGCAAGTGTGACAGCCCTGGTTATTACCTCGAGGGCAAGCCACAGATCACTGCGTCCGCTCGACATGGAGCCTGACACTACTGCTGCAGCTGGTCAGGCAAAGAGCCGTGCATGTGTCCAGGTGAGACAAGGCCTGCCTCCTCTGTGGGGGCATCAGGGGTACCCGAAGATCAAGGTCAGGACCGCCGNACACGCTGGCACGTGTGACAGCCCTGGGTAATACCTCAAGTTCAAGTCACAGATTCCTGTGTCCACTCGACGGGGAGCATTACTGCTCTTGCAGCTATGGAGGCAATCGGCAGGCAGTGCACGTCTCCAGGCGAGAAGAGGCCTGACTTCCCTGTGGGGGCTCGACGGGTATCCCAAGATTTATGTCAGCATGGTCGAGGAAAACTCAAGTACTGGCTTCAGCACCAGACGAGGACTGAAGACCAAGCAATTTACCAAGTGGGGGTGATCACAACAGAAATGTCGGGGGGAGCATTAGGGGTTCTACCACCATTCACCAAGACCCCCAAATTCCTAGTCCACTGAAGATGAAATAGACTGCCCCGCAGTGCCTCGACTGTCACCCCGAGACTAAAAGAAAGTCACACTGGCACGTGTGACAGCACTTTGTACCTCGAGGGCAAGCCACAGATCCCTCTGTCCGCTCGACATGGAGCCTGATACTGCTGATGCTGCTGGACAGGCAATTAGCCTTGCACATGTCCAGGTGAGACAGAACCTGTTTTCTCTGCGGGGGCCTCAGGGGTTCCCCCAAGACAAAGGTCAAGACTGTGGACGCAAAATCAGGCACTGGCCTCAGCACAAGTCGAGGCCAGGGCACCCAGAGACGATTGGGGAGGATTTCCCAGAGGTGACGGGCAATTGGCACAGAGAGTGTCCTCTCCTGAGGCCACAGAGACGTGTCCATGGTCTCCCTGTCGTACCTCTAGAAACCCCGCCGCCACTCGAGAAAAACCAGTAGCTTTTCCATTGCAAGCGGGGTGAGACACTTATCCACTGAGGCATCTCTGGGAAAATCACTCCTTCCCTTTTGGATCTCGAAGGGATTTTTCACCCCCTTCCTCTGACCCAGGAATTTCCCCACCGTAACCTTATCAACTCGAGAGGAACGATAAGACATCCTCGCGATTCAACAGAGCCATGTTTGCACCTGCTAAGCTCCAGATGATCATCCCCTTTACTGCCCCTTAGAGAAAGTTTCCTTGAAGCTTCGCTCCAATATCAAGAGAAGGTGCTCACAACAGAAACGTCGGAAGGAGCATCAGGGGTTTGGCCACCATTCACCATGACCCCCAAATGCCTTTTCCACCGCAGATGAACTTGACAGCCCCACACTGCCTTGACTGTCACCCCGAGGCTCAACGCACGACACCTTGGCACGTGTGCCAGCACTTTGGACCTCGAGAGCAAGACACAGATCGCTCTGTCCACTCGACATGGAGCCTGACACTGCTGCTGCAGCTGCTCAGGCAAGTCGCCTTGCACGTTTCCAGTGAGATGAAGAATGTCTCCTCTGTCGGAGCCTCAGTGGAACCATAAAGACCTAGGTCAGGACGGGCGAGGGAAGCCCAGGCACTGGCCTCAGCACAAGTCGAGGACAGGGCACACTGAGAAGATTGGTGAATAATCTTCAGAAGTGACGGGCACCTAGCTCGGAGACTGTCGTCTCCTGAGGCCAAAGTGGTGCGTCTCTGGTCTCCCCATCGTAACACGACAATCCACACACAACTCGAGTAACACCAGAAGTTTCTCCTTTAGGAGTGTTGTGAGGCCCTTATCTTATCTGGCGTCTCGTGGGAAATCGCCCCTTCCCTCTTGGACCTCGAAGTGCTCATTCAATCCCTTGCTGTGACAAAAGGAGTTCCTTGCCACAAACTTCGCACCCAAGAGGAACCCCAGTGGACCCGATGCGACTCAAGAGGAGCCCAGTGTGCACCTGCTAAGCTCTAGATAATAGCCCCTTTTCCTTCTCCTTAGTATAAAGTGTCCTGGGACTCCCTTCACATCCCCAAAGGAGATGCTCACAGTAGGAACTTAGGGAGGAGCATCGGGGTTTCATCCACCATTCTCAAGCACACCCAAATGACTTGTCCACTGCAGATGAACCTGTCAGCCTTGCACTGCCTTGACTGTCACCCCGAGCCTTGACGCCGAAAACACCTACACGTGTGACAACACTTTTGGCCTCGAGGCCAAGCCAAAGTTCCCTGTGTCCACTCGACAGGGAGCCTGACACTGCTGCTGCAGCTGATCAGGCAAGTAGCTGTGAACATGTCCAGTCGAGACGAGGCCTGTCTCCTCTGTGGGTCCCTGAGGGTTAATCCAAGACTTGGTCAGGGCGGTCGATGAAAGCTCAGGCTCCGGCCTCAGCAAAGGTCGAGGACTGAGCACCGAGACGACTAGGGAATAATCCACATAGGCGTCTGGCCACTGGCATGAAAACTGTCCAATCTTGAGTGCACAGGTGCTAGTCCCTGGATTCCCCGTTGTAACTCGAGAAGACACCACCACAACTTGAGAAAAACCAAAAGATTTTCCCCTGCAAGTGGGGTGAGGACCTCGTTGCTGTGGCGTCTCAGGGGAAAGAACCTCTTCGCTCTTGGACCTCCAAAGTGTTGTTCACCTTCTTGCTGTGACCCAAGGAGTTTCTACCGCGACTCGTGCTTACTCGACGGGAACTCCAAAGTTCCCGCCATGAATGTAAAGGAGCCCCAGTATCCCTGCTGAGCTCCACATGAGTGGCCCTTTCCTGCTCTGTCTTGAAAGTGTTCCCAGACTTCCCTCACATCCCAACAGGAGACACTCGAATCAGGACTGTCATGAGCAGCATCAGGGATCTTGCTACCATTCCCCAAGACCCCCAAATACCTCGTTCACTCCACATGAACCTGATTGCCCTGCACTGGGTCTCCTGTCACCCTGACGCTCGAAGCCTGATACACTGGCATGTGTGACAGACCTGGGTGGATCCAAGAGGTAAGGCACAGATCCCTGGGTCCACTTGTCGGGGAGTCTTTCACATTTCTGCAGCTGCAGGAGCAAGCACAAGTGTACGTCTCTAGTCATGACGAGGCCTGACTTTCCTGTGAGGGTTTCACGGGAACCCCAATATTTATGTCAGCATTGGCAAGGTAAGCTCAGATACCAACCTCAGCACCAGACCAAAACTCAGGATTGGGGGATGACTGGGGAGGAATCTACAAAATCGCATGGCAACTGACAAGAAGACTGGCCTCTCCTGAGGGCACAGGTACGGGTCTATGGGCTACCCGTCGTAACTAGAGAAACCACGCCACAACTCGAGAAATATTAGAATCTTCTCCATTGCAAGGGAAGTGAGGCCCTTATCCGCTTAGGCGTTTCATTGGAAATCATCTCGTCCCTTTGCACCTCGAAGGGCTCCTTCAGCCACTTGTTGTGACCATGATGTTCCTCGCCCCACCCATCTCTATTAGAGAGAAAACCCAAGGGATCCGCTGCCATTCGAGAGAAGCCCCGTTTGCCCCTGCTAATCTACAGATGGTGGTCTTTTTTCCTGCTCCTTTGGAAAAGGTTTCCTGGGGCTTCCCTGGCATCCCAAGAGGAGGTGCTCGCACCAGGAAAGTTGAGAGGAGCATCAGGGGATGGCCACCATTCCCGAAGAACCTCACAATCCCTTGTCCACTGCAGAAGAACCTGACTGCCCTGCGCTGCCTTGACTGTCACCCCAAGGATCGAAGCCTGTTACACTGGCACGTGTGACAGCCCTGGATATTACCTCGAGGGCAAGCCACAAATCACTGCATCCGCTCGACATGGAGCCTGACACTACTGCTGCAGCTGGTCAGGCAAAGAGCCGTGCATGTGTCCAGGTGAGACAAGGCCTGCCTCCTCTGTGGGGGCATCAGGGGTACCCGAAGATCAAGGTCAGGACCGCCGAGCAAAGCTGAAGCTCAGGCCTCAGCACAAGTCGAGGACTGTGCACTCTGAAATGATTGGGGAGGAATCCCTAGAGGCGCCTTGCAACTGGCACAGAGACTGGCCTCTCCTGAGGCCACAGGGGAGATACCATTTGTTCCCCATCGTACTCGAGAGCACCTCGCCACAACTTGAGAAAAACCTAAATATTCTCCCCTGCAAGCGGGGTGAGGACCTTGTGTGCTCTGGCGTCTCGGGGGAAATCACCCCTTCTCTCTTGGACATCAAAAGTGTCGTTCACCTCTTGCTGTGACCCAAGAAGTTCCCCGCCCCAACTGTCTCTACTGGAGAGGAACACTAACAGTCCCGCCAAGAATGAAAAGGAGCCCCTTATACCCTCCTGAGCTCCAGATGAGGTTGCCTTGACTGCTCTGTCGGGAAAGGGTTCTCAGCGCTCCCGTCACATACCAACAGGAGACACTCGCACCAGGACAGTCAGGAGGAGCATCAGGGTTCTTGCCACCATTCCCCAAGACCCCCAGATACCTCGTTCACTTCATATGAACCTGACTAACCTGCACTCCGTAGACTTTCACCCCGAGGCTCGAAGCCTAACACACTGGCACGTGTGACAGCCCTGGGTAATACCTCGAGTTCAAGTCACAGATTCCTGTGTCCACTCGACGGGGAGCATTACTGCTCTTGCAGCTATGGAGGCAATCGGCAGTGCACGTCTCCAGGCGAGAAGAGGCCTGACTTCCCTGTGGGGGCTCGACGGGTACCCCAAGATTTATGTCAGCATGGTCGAGGAAAACTCAAGTACTGGCTTCAGCACCAGACGAGGACTGAAGACCAAGCAATGTCGGGAAGGAATCCCAAAAAGCATATGGCAACTGGCACGGAGACTGTCCTCTCCTGAGGCCACAGGGGCGGGTCCATGGGATCCCCATCGTAACTCGAAAAACCCGGCCCCACCTCGAAAAAACCAGAAGCTTCTCCCTTGCAAGCAGAGAGAGACCCTTATCCGCTGTGTTGTCTCAGGGAAAATCATCAGTTCCCTCTTGGACTGGGAAGGGCTCCTTCACTCCTTTGCTGTGACCCAAGAAGTTACCCACCCTACCCGTCACAACTCGGGAGGAACCCAAAGAGACCCGCTGCGACTCAAGAGTAGCCCCGTTTGCCCCTGCTAAGCTCCAGATGATGGTCCCTTTTCCTGATCCTAAAGGAACATTTTCCTGTGGATTCCTTCGCATTCCAAGAGGAGGTTCTTGCACCAAGAAATTCGGGAGAAACATCAGGGTTTGAGGTACCATTGCCCAAGACCCCCAAATGCCTTGTGCACTGCAGATGAATCTGACTGCCCTGCACTGCCTTGACTGTCACACCAAGGCTCGTCGTGTGACACACTGGCATGCCTGACAGCCTTAGGTAATACCTCGAGTGCAAGCCACAGATCCCTGTATCCGCTAGACCTGGAGCCTGACATTTCTGCTGCAGCTGGTCAGGCAAGTAGCCGTGCATTTGTCTAGGTGAGACGAGGCCTGTCTCCTCTGTGGGGGCCTAAGGGGTACCCCTTAGGAAAGCTCAGGCTCTGGCCTCAGCACAAGTCGAGGACTGAGCACCCTGAGACGATTGGGGAGGAATCCCCAGAGGCGCCTGGCTACTGGCACGGAGACTGGCCTCACCTGAGGCCACAGGGGCAAATCCCTGGGTTCCCCATTGTAACTCGAGAGGACTCTGCCACAAGTTGAGAAAAACCAAAAGATTAAAACCAAAAGATTCTCCCCTGCAAGTGGGGTGAAGACCGGGTCCTCTGTGACGTCTCAGGGGAAAATCACCCCTTCTCTCTTGGACCTCAAAAGGGTCGTTCACCTTCTTGTTGAGACCCAAGAATTTCCCCGACCCACTCGTCTCCACGCGAGGGGAAAACTGAGGATCCCGCCATGAATGACAAGGAGCCCCGTTATCCCATGTTGAATTCCAGATGAGTTTCCATTTCCTGCTCTGTCTAGAAAGGGTTTCCAGTGCTTCCCTCACATCCCAACAGGAGACACTCGCCCCAGGACTGTCGGGAGGAGCATCAGTGTTCTTGCCACCATTCCACAAGACCAGCAAATACCTCGTTCAATTCAGATGAATCTGACTGCCCTGCACAGCCTTGACTTTCACCCCGAGGCTCGACGCCTGACACACTCCGTGTGACAGCCCTGGGTAATACCTCGTCGTCAAGTCACAGATCCCTGTGTCCACTCGACGGGGAGTCTTACACTGCTTCTGCAGCTGCAGAGGCAAGCGTTAGTGTACATCTCCAGGCGAGACGAGGCCTGATTCCCCTGTGGGGACTCCGTGGGAACCTCTAGATTTATGTCAGCAAGGGCAAGGAAAGCTCAGGTACTGGCTTCAGCACCAAACGAGGACTGGGGACTCGGCGATGACTGGGGAGGAATCCCCAAAGGCGCATGGCAACGGGCACGGAGACTGACCTCTCCTGAGGCCACAGGGGCGGGTCCATAATCTCCCCATCGTAACTCGAGAAAATCCAGAAGCTTCTCCCTTGCAAGGGGAGTGAGGCCCTTATCCGCTTAGGCGTTTCATGGGAAATCACCTCGTCCCTTTGCACCTCGAAGGGCTCCTTCAGCCACTTGTTGTGACCATGATGTTCCTCGCCCCACCCATCTCTATTAGAGAGAAAACCCAAGGGATCCGCTGCCATTCGAGAGAAGCCCCGTTTGCCCCTGCTAATCTACAGATGGTGGTCTTTTTTCCTGCTCCTTTGGAAAAGGTTTCCTGGGGCTTCCCTGGCATCCCAAGAGGAGGTGCTCGCACCAGGAAAGTTGAGAGGAGCATCAGGGGATGGCCACCATTCCCGAAGAACCTCACAATCCCTTGTCCACTGCAGAAGAACCTGACTGCCCTGCGCTGCCTTGACTGTCACCCCAAGGATCGAAGCCTGTTACACTGGCACGTGTGACAGCCCTGGATATTACCTCGAGGGCAAGACACAGATCACTGTGTCCCCTCGACATGGAGCCTGACACTACTGCTGCAGCTTGTCAGGCAAAGAGCCATGCACGTGTCTAGGTGAGACAAGGCCTGCCTCCTCTGTGGGGGCATCAGAGGTACCTGAAGACCTAGGTCAGGACCGCCGAGCAAAGCTGAGGCTCAAGCCTCAGCACAAGTCGAGGACTGTGCACTCTGAAAAGATCGGGGAGGAATCCCTAGAGGAGCCTTGCAAATGGCACAGAGAATGGCCTCTCCTGAGGCCACAAGGGCGATACCATTTCTTCCCCATCGTACTCGAGAGGACCTGGCCACAACTTGAGATAAACCTAAATATTCTCCCCTGCAAGCGGGGTGAGGACCTTGTCTGCTCTGGCGTCTCGGGGAAATCACCTCTTCTCTCTTGGACATCAAAAGTGTCGTTCACCTCTTGCTGTGACCCAAGAATTTCCCCTCCTCAACTGTCCTTACTGGAGAAGAACATTGAAAGTCCCGCCAAGAATGAAAAAGAGCTCCATTATCCCCTGCTGACCTCCGGATTAGTGTCCCTTTCCTGCTCTGTCGGGAAAGGGTTCCCAGCACTCCCCTCACATCCCAACAGGAGACACTACCACCAGGAGAGTCTGGAGGAGCCTCAGGGGTTTTGCCACCATTCCCAAGACCCCCAAATACCTCGTTCACTCCAGATGAGCATGACTGCCCTGCACTGCGTCGACTGTCACCACGAGGCTCCCTGCCTGACACAGAGGCACATGTGACAGCCCTGGGTAGCACCTCGAGCTCACGTCCCAGATTCCTGTGTCCACTTGCCTCGGAGCATTACACTGCTGCTGCAGCTGCGGGGGAAAGCAGCAGTGCACGTCTCCAGGCGAGAAAAGGCCTGGCTCCCGTTGGGGGGGGGCTCCATAATAAACCCAGGATTTATATCAGCATGAGCAAAGAAGCTCCGGAACCTGCTTCAGCACCAGACGAGGACTGAGGACCCGCGATGACTTGGGAGGAATCACCAAAGGCGCATGGCAGCTGGCAGGGAGACTGCCCTGTACTGAGGCCACATGGGTGGGCTCATACGCTCCCCGTCGTATCTCGAGAAAACACGCCTCAACTCGAGAAAAAACTAGAAGCTTCTCCCTTGCAAGCGGGATGAGGCCCTTATCTGCTGCGGAATCTCAGCAGATATCCCCCCTTCCCTCTTGGATGTCCTAGGGCTCCTAAATAACCTGCTATGACCCAAGAAGTTCCGTACACTGCCAGTCTCAATTTGAGAGGAACCCCAAGGAACCGCTGCAACTCAAAAGGAGCCCCGATTGCCACTGCTAATCTCCAGAATTTGTTCCGTTTTTTAACTCCTTGGGGAAAGCATCCTGGGGCTTCCCTAGCAACCTAAGTGGAGGTTTTGGGAGGAGCATCAGGATTTGGGCCACCATTCCCCAAGACACTCAAATTCCTTGTCCACTGCAGAGGAACCTGACTGCCCTGCACTGCCTTGACTGTCACACCGAGGCTCGACGCCCGACACACTCGCATGTGTGACAGCACTTTGGACCTCGAGGGCAAGCCACAGATCACTGTGTCCGCTCGACATGAAGCCTGACACTGCTAGTGCAGCTCGTCATGCAAGTAGTGTGCACCTGTCCAGGCGACACGAGGCCTGTCTCCTCTGTGGGGGCCACAGAGGTACCCAAGAACTATGTCAGTTCAGTCAAAGAAAGCTCAGGCTCCAGCATCAGTACAAGTTGAGGACTGAGCACCCTGAGACGATTGGGGAGGAATTCCCAGAGGTGCCTGTCAACTGGCATGGCGACTGGCCTCTCTGAGACCACAAGAGTGAGTCCCTGGGTTCCCAGTCGTAACATGAGCGGACCCTGTACATCTTGAGAAAAACCAAAAGATTCTCCCCAGAAAGTGGGATGAGGACCTTGTCCGCTGTGGCCTCTGGGTGGAAATCACCCCTTCAGTCTTGGACCTCAAATGGGTCGTTCACCTTCTTGCTGTTAACCAGGAAGTTACCCGCCAAACCCGTCCACTTAGAAAGGAACACCGAGGGTCCCGTGAAGAATGAAAAGGAGCCTCTATATCCCCTGCTGAGCTCCGGATGAGGGTCCCTTTGTGGAAATCACCCCTTCAGTCTTGGACCTCAAATGGGTCGTTCACCTTCTTGCTGTTAACCAGGAAGTTACCCGCCAAACCCGTCCACTTAGAAAGGAACACCGAGGGTCCCGTGAAGAATGAAAAGGAGCCTCTATATCCCCTGCTGAGCTCCGGATGAGGGTCCCTTTCCTCCTCTGTCGGGAAAGTGTTCCCGGCGCTCTCCTCACATCCCAACAGGAGACACTCACACCAGGACAGTCGGGATGAGCATCAGGGGTCTTGCCACCATTCCCCAGGAAAACCAAATAGCTCGTTGAGTGCAGATGAACCTGACTTCCCTTAACTGTGTCGACTGTCACCACAAGGCTCAAAGCCTGACTCACAGGAACGTGTGACAGCCCTGGGTAGTACGTCAAGGTCAAGTCACAGACCCGTGTGTCCACACGACGGGGAACCATACACAACTGCTGCAGCTGCGGAGACAAGCAGCAGTGCACTTCTTCAGGAGAGACAAGGCCTGATTCCCCTCTGGGGACTCCAGGGAACCCCAAGATTTATGTCAGCATGGGCAAGGAAAGCTCGGGCACCGGCTTCAACCCCAGAAGAGGACTGAGGACACGACGATGACTGGACAGGAACTCCAAAGGCGCATGGCAACTGGCACGGAGACTGGCCTCTCCTGAGGCCACAGAAGCGGGTCCATGGGCTCCCCATCGTAAATCGAGAAACCCTGCCGCATCTCGAGAAACTCCAAAAGCATCTCCCTTGCAAGCGGGTTGAAGCCCTTATCCGCTGTGGCATTTCAGGGGAAATCACCCCTTCCCTTTTGGACCTCAAAGTGCTCCTTCACCCACTTGCAGTGACCAATAAGTTCCCCGCCACACCTGTCTCACCTCGATAGGAAACTCAAAGAACCTGCTGCGACTCGAGAGGAGCCCCGTTTGCCCCTGCTAACCTCCAGATGATGGTCTATTTTCCTGCTTCTTAGGGAAAGGTTCCTTTGGTTTCCCTCGCATCCCAAGAGAAGGTGCAGGGACCAGGAAAGTCAAGAGGAGCATCAGGGGTTAGGCCACGATTCCCCAAGACCCGCAAATGTCTTGTCCACTGCACATGAACCTGACAGCCCTGCATTGCCTTGACCATCACCCCGAGGCCCGACACCCAACACACTGGCATTTGACGGCCTGGGATAGGACCTGGAGGGCAAGCCACAGATCCCTGTGTCCGCTCGACATGGAGCCTGCCACTGCTCCTGCAGCTGGTCAGGCAAGTAGCCGTGGACATGTTCAGGCGAGATGAGGCCTGTCTCCTCTGTGGGGGCCACAGGGGTACCCAAAGGCCTAGATCAGGATGGTCGACGAAAGGGCAGGCTGGGGCCTCAGCACAAGTCGAGTACTGAGCACCCTGAGATGATTGGGAAGGAATCCCCAGAGGTACCTGGAAACTGGCACGGAGACTGGCCTCTCCTGAGGACGCAGGGGCGAGTTCCTGGGGTCCCCGTCGTAACTAGGGAGGAACCCAACAAAACTTAGAAGAACCAAAAAATTTTCCCATGCAAGTGGGGAGAGGACGTTGTCCGTTGTGGCGTCTCAGGAGAAATCACCCCTTCTCACTTGGACCTCAAAAGGGTCATGCACCTTATTGCTGTGACCCTAGAAATTCCCCACTCCACCCGTCCCCACTCGAGAGGCACACCGAGGGTCCTGCCAAGAATGAAATGGGACCCGTTATTACCTGCTGAGCACCAGATGAGGGTCCCTTGCCTACTGTGTCGGGAAAGGGAGCCCAGGGCTTCCCACACATCCCAAAAGGAGACACTCACACCAGGACAGTTGCGAGGAGCATGAGCGATCTTGCCACCATTTCCCAAGACCCTCAAATACCTGGTTGACTTCAGATGAACCTGACTGCCCTGCACTGCGTCGACTGTCACCCCAAGGCTGAAAGCCTGATGCACTGGCACGTGTGACAGCCCTGGGTAGTACCTCAATGTCAAATTACAGATCCCTTTGTCCACTCGCCTCGGAGCGATACACTGCTGCTGCAGCTGAGGAGGCAAGTGGCAGTGCATGTCTCCATTCGAGACGAGGCCTGACTCCCAGTGAGGGCTCCATGGGAACTCCAAGATTTATGTCAGCAAGAGCGAGAAAAGCTCCGGTACCGGCTTCAGCACCAGACAGGATTGAGGACCTGGCGATGACTGGGGAGGAATCCCCAAAAGCGCATGTCAATTGGAACGGACACTGGCCTTTCCTGAGGCCACAGGGGCGTGTCCATGGGCTCCCAGCCGTTGCTCGAGAGGACCCCGCCACAACTTGAGGAAAACCAAAAGATTCTCACGAGAAAGTGGGTTGAGGACCTTGTCCGCTGTGGCCTCCCGGTGGAAATCACCCCTTCTCGCTTGGACCTCTAAAGGGTCGTTCACCTTCTTGCTGTGAACCAGGAAGTTACCCACAACATCCGTCCACCTCGAAAGGAACACCGGGGGTCCTGCGAAGAATGAAAAGGAGCCCCGTTATCCCCTGCTGAGCTCCTGATGAGGGTCCCTTTCCTGCTCTGTCGGGAAAGGGTTCCCGGCGCTCCCCTCACACCCCAACAGGAGAAACTCACATCAGGACAGTTGGGATGAGCATCAGGGGTCTTGCCACCATTCCCCAGGAAACCCAAATATCTCCTTAAGTGCAGATGAAACTGACTGCCATGCACTGGGTCGACTGTCACCCCGAGCCTGAAGCTTGAAACACTGGCACGTGTGACAGCCCTGGGTAGTACCCCGAGGTTAAGTCACAGATCCGTGTGTCCACTCGACGGGGAACATTACACTGCTGCTGCAGCTGCAGAGACAAGCGGCAGTGCATTTCTTCAGGAGAAAGGAGGCCTGACTCACCTGTGGGAGTTCCAAGGGAACCCCAAGATTTATGTCAGCATGGGCAAGGAAAGCTCAGGCACTGGCTTCAGCAGCAGACGAGGACTGAGGACCCAGCGATGACTGGGGAGAAGTCCCCAAAGGAGCATGGCAACTGGCACGGAGACTGGCCTCTCCTTAGGCCACAGGGCCTAGTCCATGGGTTCCCCGTCGTAACTAGACAGGAAGGCAACACAACTTGAGAAGAACCAATTGATTCTTCCCTGAAAGCGGGGAGAGGACGCTGTCCGATGTGGCGTCCCAGGAAAAACCACCCCTTCTCACTTGAACCTCAAAAGGGTCATGCACCTTATTGCTGTGACCCAAGAAATTCCCGCCCCACATGTCCCCATTCGAGAGGAACACCGAGGATCCCGCCATGAATGAAAAGGAGCCCTGATATCCATGCTGAGTTCCAGATAGGGTCCCTTTCCTGCTCTGTTGGGAAAGGGTTCCCAGCGCTCCCCTCTCATCCCAACACGAGACACTCAATACAGGACTGCAGGAAGGAGCATCAGGGGTCTTGCCACCATTCCCCAAGACGCTCAAATGCCTCCTTCACTCAAGATGAACCTGATTGTCCTGCACTGCATCGACTGTCACCCCGAGGCTCGAAGCCTGACACACTGGCACGTTTGACAGCCCTGGGTGTTACACCGAGATCAAGTCACAGATCCCTGTGTCCACTCGATGGGGAGCATTTCACAGCTGCTGCAGCTGCAGAGGCAAGCGCAAAAGTATGTCTTCAGGCAAGACGAGGACTGACTTTCCTGTGGGGACCCCATGGGAACCCTAAGATTTATGTCAGCATGGGCGAGGAAACCTCAGATACTGGCTTTAGCACCAGACGTGGCCTGACGACTCGGCAATGACTGCGGAGGAATCTCAAAAGGTGCATGGCAACTGGCAAGGAGACTGGCCTCTCCTGAGGCCACAATGGCTGGTCCATGGGCTACCCGTCGTAACTCGAGAAACCCCGCCTCAACTCGAGAAATACCAGAAGATTCTCCCTTGCAAGTGTGGTGAGGCCCTTACCCACTGCAGCATCTCTGGGGAAATCACTCACTCCCTCTTGGATTTCGAAGGGTTCTTTCACCCCCTTGCTGTGACCCAAGAATATCCCTTCCACACCCATCTCAACTCGAGAGGAACAACAAGGGATCGGCTGCCACTCAACAGATCCCTGATTGCCCCAGTTAAGATCCAGAAGATCGTCCCTTTTCCAGCCCCTTAAGGATAGATTCCCTGGGGCTTCGCTCAAATACCAAGAGGAGGTACTCCAAACAGGAAAGTCAGGAGGAGCATCAGGGTTTGGGCCACCATTCCCCAAGACCCACAAATGCCTAGTCCACTGCAGATGAACTTGACAACCCCGCCCTGCCTTGACTGTCACCCCGAGGCTCGAGGCAGGACACTCTGGTAGGTGTGACAGCATTTTGGACCTCGAGGGCAAGCCACAGATCCCTCTATCTGCTCGAATGGAGCCTGAAACTGCTGCTGCAGCTGATCAGGCAAGTAGCCGTGCACGTGTGCAGGCGACATGAAGCCTGTCTCCTTTGTGGGAGCCTCAGGGGTACCTCAAGACCTAGGTCAGGACGGTCGAGGAAATCTCAGGCTCAGGCCTCAGCAAAAGTCGAAGACTGAGCACAGAGACGATTGAGGAGTCATCCCCAGAGGAGCCTGGCAACTGGCACGGAGACTGGCCTTCCTGAGGCCACAGGGACGAGTGCCTGGTGTCCCCGTCGTAACTCGAGAGGGCCCCGCCATAACTTGAGAGAAACCAAAAGTTTCTCTCCTGCAAAAGGTTTGAGTACCTTGTCCACTGTGGTGACTTGAGGGAAATCACCCATTCTCTCTTAAAGACCAGGAGGGTCGTTTACCTTCTTCCTGTGACCCATGAAGTTCCCCGCCCCACCCGTCCCCACTAGAGAGGAACACCGAGTGTCCTGCCAAGAATGAAAAGGTGCCCCATGATCCCCTGCTGAGCTTCAGATGAGGGTCCATTTCCTGCTTTGTCGGGAAAGGGTTCCCAGCGCTCCCGTCACATGCCAACAGGAGACACTCGCACCAGGACAGTCGGGGGGAACATCAGAGTTCTTGCCACCATTCCCCAAGACCCCCAAATACCTCGTTCACTCCAGATGAATCTGACTGCCTTGTACTCCATCGACTGTAACTCCGAGGCTCGAAGCCTGAAACACTGGCACGTGTGACAGCCCTGGGTTCAAGTCACAGATCCCTGTGTGCACTCGACGGGGAGTCTTACACTGCTATTGCAGCTATGGAGGCAATTGGCAGTGAGCGTCTCCAGGCGAGACGAGGCCTGACTCCCCTGAGGGGGCTCCATCGGTGCCCGGAGATTTATGTCAGCATGGGTGAGGAAAGCTCAGGTACATGCTTCAGCACCAGACGAGGCATGAGGACCCGGTGATGTCTGGGGAGGAGTTCCCAAAGG
Source organism: Nanger granti (assembly GCA_006408635.1). Classification (NCBI taxonomy): domain Eukaryota; kingdom Metazoa; phylum Chordata; class Mammalia; order Artiodactyla; family Bovidae; genus Nanger; species Nanger granti. Next base: position 55,774 of record SJYD01055530.1, on the reverse strand, counting down.
CACATGGCAACTGGTACGGAGACTGGCCTCTGCCGAGAGCACATGGGAGGGTCAATGGGCTCCCCGTCGTTACTCGTGAAACCCCGCCCCACCTCGAAAAAAACCAGAAGCTTCTCCCTTGCAAGCAGAGTGAGGCCCTTATCTGCTACTGAGTCTCGGGGGAAATCACCAATTCCCTCTTGGACTGGGAAGAGCACCTTCACTCCCTTGATGTGACCCAAGAATTTACCCATCCTACCCGTCTCAACTTGGGAGGAACTCCAAGAGACCCGCTGCGACTCAAGAGGACCCTGTTTGACCTTGCTAAGCTCCAGATGATGGTCCCTTTTCCTGGTCCTTAGGGAAGTTTTTTCCTGGGGCTTCCCTCGCATCCCAAGAGGAGGTTGTCGCACCAGGAAATTCGGGAGGAGCATCACGGTTTGGGCCACCATTCCCCAAGACCCCCAAATGCCTTATCCATTGCAGATGAATCAGTCTGCCTTGACCTGCCTTGACTGTCACCTCAAGGCTCGTTGTGCGACAGAGTGGCGCATCTGACAGCCTTAGGTAGTACCTCGAGTGCAAGTCACAGATCCCTGTGTCTGCTCGACATGGAGCCTGACACTGCTGCTGCAGCTGGTCACGAAAGTAGCCGTGCATGTGTCCAGGCGAGACCAGCCCTGTCTCCTCTGTGGGGGCCTCAGTGGTACCCCAAGACTTAGATTAGGACTGTTGAGGAAAGCTCATGCTCCGGCCTTAGCACAAGTCGAGGACTGAGCACCCTGAGACGATTGGGGAGGAATCCCCAGAGGCTCCTGGCAACTGGCATGGAGACTGGCCTCTCCTGAGGCCACAGGGGCGGCTAAATGTGCTCACCGTCTTAACTCAAGAAACCTCGTCCCAATCGAGAAAAACCTGAAGCTTCTCCCTTGCATGCGGCGTGAAGCCCTTATCCGCTGTGGCTTCTTGATGGAAATCAACCCTTCCCTCTTGGACCTCGAAGGGCTCTTTCACACCCTTGCTCTGACCCAAGGAATTCCCCGCCCTACCAGTCTCAGCTCGAGAGGAACCCCAAGGGATCTGCTGCAACTCAACAGAGCCCCATTTGCCCCTGCTAAACTCCAGATGTTGTCCCTATTCCTGCTCCTTAGGAAAAGGTTTCCTGGGGCTTCCCTCGCATCTCAAGAGGAGGTGCTCCCATCAGGAAAGTCAGGAGGAGCATCAAGTGTTGGACAACCATAACTTAAGACCACCAATGCTTTGTCCACTTCAGATGAACCTGACTGCCATGCACTGTCTTGACTGTCACCTCGAGGCTCCATGCCCGACCCAATGGCACGTGTGATAGCCTTGAGTAGGACATCAAGGGCAAGTCAAAGATCCTTGTGTCCGCTCGACATGGGGCCTGTTACTGCTGTTGCAGCTGGTCAGGCAAGTAGCCGTGCAGGTGTCCAGGAGAGACCAGGACTGTCTCTTCTGTGGGGGCCTCAGAGTTTCCCCAAGACCGTGGTCAGTACGGTTGAGGAAAGCTCAGGCACTGGCCTCAGCACATGTCTAGGACAGGGCAACATGAGACGATTGGAGAGGAATCCCCAGAGGCAACTGGCAACTGGCGCGGAGACTGTCCTCTCCTGAGGCCACAGGGGCGGGTCCATGGGTTCCCCGTCGTAACTCGAAAACCCCGTTGCAACTCGAGAAAAACCAGAAGCTTCTCGGTTGCAAGCGTGGTGAGGCCCTTATCTGCTGCGGCGTCTCGGGTGAAATCACCCCTTCCCTCTTAGACCTCGAAGGGCTCCTACATCCCCTTGCTGTGACACAAGGAGTTCCCAGCCCCTACCGTCTCAACTCGAGAGGAACCCCAAGAGAATGGCTGCAACTCAAGAGGAGCCCACTTTGCCCCTGCTAAACTCCAGATAATGGTCCCTTTCCTGTTCTGTCGGGAAAGAGTTACCAGCGCTCCCCTCATATCCCAACAGGAAACACTGGCACCAGTACAGCACTTTGGACCTTGAGAGCAAGCCACAGATCCCTCTGTCCGCTCGACATGGAGCCTGACACTGCGGCTGAAGCTGGTCAGGAAAGTAGCGCTGCACATGTCCAGGTGAGACGAAGCCTGGCTCATATGTGGGAGCCTCAGTGGAGCCCCTAAGACCTAGGTCAGGACGGTCAGGGAAGCTCAGGCACTGGCCTCACCACAAGTCGAGGACACGGCACCCAGAGACGATTGGGGAGATATCCCCAGAGGTGACTGGCAACTGGCCCGGAGACTGTCCTCTCCTGAGTTCAAAGGGGCGCATCCCTGAGCTTCCCGTCATAACTCGAGAAACCCCGTGCAACTCGAGAAACACCAAAAGCTTCTCCTTTGCAAGCGGTGTGAGACCCTTATCTGATCCGGCGTCTCGTGGGAAATCACCCCTTGCCTCTTAAACTTTGAAGGGCTCCTTCACTCCCTTGCTGTGACACAAGGAGTTCCCGGCCAAAACCATCGAACGCAAGAGGAAACACAGTGGAACCCCTGCATCACAAAAGGAGCCCAGTTTGACCCTGCTAAGCTCTAGATGACAGTCCCTTTTCCTGCTCATTAGTATAAGGTGTCCTGGGGCTTCCGTCGCATTCCAAAAGAATGTGCTCGCAGTAGGAATTCAGGAGGAGAATCTGGGGTTCGGCCGCTCCTCTCCAAGACCCCCAAATTCCTTGTCCACTGAGATGAACCTGTCAGCCCTGCACTGCCATGACTGTCACCCCGAGGCTCGACGCCTGAAACACCTGCACGTGTGACAGCACGTTGGGTCTCGAGGGAAAGCCACAGATCCCTGTGTCCATTTGACATGGAGCCTGACACTGCTGCTGCAGCTGGTCAGGCAAGTAGCCGTGCTTGTGTCCAGGCGAGACGAGGCCTGTCTCCTCTGTGGGGCCCTCAGCGGTACACCAAGACCTAGGTCAGGACGGTCCAGGAACTCTCAGGCTCCGGCCTCAGCAAAAGTCGAGGACTGAGCACCGAGATGATTTGGGTAGTATCCCCAGGGGCGCCGGAGACTGTCCAATCCTGAGTACACAGGGGCGAGTCCCTTTGTTCCCCGTTGTAACTCGAGAGGACCCTGTCAGAACTTGAGAAAAACCAAAATATCCTCCCCTGCAAGCGGTGCTGAGGACCTCATCTGCTGTGGCGTATTGGGGGAAAGAACCTCTTCTCTCTTGGACCTCCAAAGTGTTGTTCACCGTCTTGCTGTGACCCAAGAACTTTCTCGTTCCACCGGTCATTCCTCGAGGAGAACACCGAGGGTCCCACCATGAATATAAAGGATCCCCAGTATCCCTGCTGAGCTCCAGATGAGGGTCCCTTTCCTGCTCTGTCAGGAAAGGGTTCCCAGCACTTCCCTCACATCCCAACTTGAGACACTCGAAACAAGACTGTCTGGAGCAGCATCAGGGGTCTTGCCACCATTCCCCAAGGCCCCGAAATTCCTTGTTCACTCCAGATGAACGTGACTGCCCTGCACTGGGTCGACTGTCATCCCGAGGCTCGAAGCCTGACACACTGGCAAGTGTGACAGACCTGGGTGGTACCTCGAGGTCCAGTCACAGATCACTGTGTCCACTCGACGGGAAATATTTCACAGGTGCTGGAGCTGCAGAGGCAAGCGCAAGTGTACGTCTCCAGGAAAGATGAGGCCTGACTTTCCTGTGCGGGCTCCATGGGATCCCCAAGATTTATGTCAGCATTGGCGAGGAAAGCTCAGGTACCTGGTTCAGCACCAGACGAGGACTCAGGACTCTGGGTTGACTGGGAGGAATCCCAAAAGGCACCTTGAAACTGATAAGAAGACTGGCCTCTCCTGAGGCCACAGGGAGGGCTACATGGTCTCCCTGTCGTACCTCTAGAAACCCAGCCGCAACTCGAGAAATACCAGTAGCTTCTCCATTGCAAAGGGGGTGAGGCACTTATCCACTGAGGCATCTCTGGGGACATCACTCCTTCCCTTTTGGATCTCGAAGGGATCTTTCACAGCCTTGCTGTGACCCAGGAATTTCTCCGCCCTACCCGTATCAACTCGCGAGGAACGATAAGATATCCGCGCGACTCAACAGAGCCCTGTTTGCCCCTGCTAAGCTCCAGATGATCGTCCCCTTTACTGCCCCTTAGAAAAAGTTTCCCTGGAGCTTCGCTTGAATACCAAGAGGAGGTGCTACCAACAGAAATGTCGGGAGGAGCATCAGGGTTTCGGCCACCATTCATCAAGAACCCCAAATGCCTTGCCCACTGCAGATGAACTTCACAGCCCCAAACTGCCTTGACTGTCACCCCGAGGCTCGAGGCACGACACCCTGGCACGTGTGACAGCATTTTGGACCTGGAGAGCAACCCACATATTGCTCTGTCCGCTCGATATGGAGCCTGACACTGCTGCTTCAGCTGGTCAGGCAAGTTGCCGTGCATGTGTCCAGGTGAGATGAAGCCTGTCTCCTCTGTCGGAGCCTCAGAGGAACCCTCAGGACCTAAGTCAGGACGGTCGAACGAAGCTCAGGCACTGGCCTGAGCACAAGCCGAGGACAGGGCACACTGTGACGATAGGGGAGGAATCCTCAGATGTGACTGGCATCTGGCACGGAGACTGTCCTCTTCTGAGGCAATAGGGGTGCGTCCCTTGGCTCCCCGTCGTAACTCTAGAAACCATATCACAACTCGAGGAACACCAGAAGCTTCTCCTTTGCAAAAGGTGTGAGGCCCTTATCTGAAACGCCGTCTCGTGGGAAATCACCCCTCCCCTTTAAGACGTCGAAGGGCTCCTTCACTCCTTTGATGTAACACAAGGAGTTCCAGGCCACAACCGTCGTACACAAGAGGAACCCCCGTAGACCCGCTGCGACTCAAGAGGAGCCCAGTTTACCCCTGCTAAGCTCTAGATGATAGTGTCTTTTCCTGCTCCTTAGTATAAAGTGTCTTGGGGCTTCTGTCGCAACCCAAACGGAGGTGCTCGATGTACGAAAGTCGGGAGGATCATCTGGGGTTTGGCCGCCATTCTCCAAGACATCGAAATGCCTTGTCCACTGCAGATGAACTTCTCTGCCCTGCACTGCCTTGATTCTCACCCCGAGGCTCGACACCCGAAACACCTGCCCATGTGACAGCACTTTGGGCCTGGAGTTCAAGCCACAGATCCCTGTGTCCGCTCGACATGGAGCCTGACACTGCTGCTGCAGCTGGTCAGGCAAGTAGCCGTGCACGTGTCCAGGCGAGATGAGGACTGTCTCCTCTATGGTGCCCTCAGGGGTACACCGAGACCTAGGTCAGGATGGTTGAGGAAAGCTCAGGCTCTGGCCTCAGCAAAAGTCGAGGACTAAGCACCGAGATGATTAGGGAAGAATCCCCATAAGCGTTTGGCAACTGGCACTGAAACTGTCCAATCTTGAGTGCAAAGGGGCGAGTCACTGGGTTCCCCATTATAATTTGAGAGGACCTCGGCACAACTTGAGAAAAACCAAAAGATTTTCCCCTACAAGCGGGGTGAGGACCTCGTCTGCTGTGGCATCTCGGGGTAAAGTACCTCTTCTCTCTTGGAGCTCCAAAGTGACATTCACCTCCTTGCTGTGACCCAAGAAGATCCGCGCTCCGCCAATCCTCACTCGAGGGGAACACAGAGGGTCCCGCCATGAATGTAAAGGAGCCCCAGTATCCCTGCTGAGCTCCAGATGAGGGGCCCTTTCCTGCTCTGTCGGGAAAGGGTTCCCAGAACTTCCCTCACATCCCGACAGGAGACACTCTAACCAGGACTGTCGGGAGCAGCATTCCAGGTCTAACTACCATTACCCAAGACCGCCACATACCTCGTTCACTCCAGATGAATCTGACTGCCCAGCATTGGATCGACTGTCACACTGAGGCTCGAAGCCTGACACACTGGCACGTGTGACAGACCTGGGTAGATCCTCGAGGTCAAGGCACAGATCCCTGTGTCCACTCGATGCGGTCCCTTTCAAAGCTGCTGCAGCTGTGGAAGCAAGCGCAAGTGTACGTCTCCAGGCTAGGCGAGGCCTGACTTTCCTGTGGGGCTCCATGGGAACCCCAAGATTTATGTCAGCGTGGGCGAGGAAAGCTCAGGTACCAGCTTCAGCACCAGACGAGGACTGAGGACTCTGGGTTGACTGGCGAGGAATCCTGAAAGGCACATGGCAACTGTCAAGAAGACTGGCCTCTCCTGAGGCCACAGGGGCGGGTCCATAGTCTCCCAGTCTTAACTCTAGAAATCCCGCCGCAACTCGAGAAATACCAGAAGCTTCTCCATTCGAAGCGGGGTGAGGCACTTATCCCATAAGGCATCTCTGCGGAGATCACTCCTTCCTTCTTGGATCTCGAAGGGATCTTTCACCCCCTTGCTGTGACCCAGGAGTTTCCCCGCCCTAACCGTATCAACTTGAGAGGAACGAGAAGAGATCTGTGCGAATGTACAGAGCCCTGTTTGCCCCTGCTACGGTCCAGATGATCGTCCCCTTTACTGCCCCTTTGAAAACGTTTCCTTGGAGCTTTGCGCGAATGTCAAGAGGAGGTACCCGAAACAGAAAAGTCAGAGGAGCATCAGAGTTTCTGCCACCATTCACCAGGACCCCCAAATGCCTTGTCCACTGCACATGAACTTGACAGCCCCGCACTGCCCTGCCTGTCACCCCGAGGATCTATGCACGACACCCTGGCATGTATGACAGCCCTTTGGACCTTGAGAGCAAGCCACAGATTGCTCTGTTCGCTGGACATGGAGCTTGACACTGCTGCTGCAGCTGGTCAGGCAAGTCGCCATGCACGTGTCCAGGTGAGACAAAGCCTGTTTCCTCTGTCGGAGCCTCAGAGGAACCCCCAAGACCTAGGTCAGGATGGTCGAAGGAAGCTCAGGCACTGGCCTCAGCACAAGTCGAGGACAGGGCACACTGAGACGATTGGGGAGGAATCTTCAGATGGTACTGGCAACTGACACGGAGACTGTCCTCTCCTGAGGCCAGTGGGGCCCGTACCTGGGCTCCCCATCGTAACTCGAGAAACCATGCCACAACTCGAGATACACCAGAAGCTTCTCCTTTGCAAGTGGGGTGAGGCCCTTGTCTGATCCGGCGTCTCTTGAGAAATCACTCCTTCCCTCTTGGATCTCGAAGGGCTCCTTCACTCTCTTGCTGTGACAGAAGGAGATCCCTGCCACAAACCTCGCACCCAAGAGGAACCCCTGTGGACCCGATGGGACTCAAGAGGAGCCCAGTTTGCCCCTGAAAAACTCTAGATGATATTCCCTTTTCCTGCTCCTTAGTATAAGCTGTCCTGGGGCTTCTGTAGCATCCCAAAAGAAGGTTCTAAATATAGGAAAGTCGTGAGGATCATCTGGGGTTTGGCAATCATACTCCAAAACCCCCAAATGCCTTTTCCACACTAGATGAACCTGTCTCCCCTGCACTGCCTTGAATGTCACCCAGAGGCTCCACGCCCGAAACACCTGCACGTGTGACAGCAATTTGGGCCTCGAGGGAAAGCCGCAGATCCCTGTGTCGCTCAACATAGAGCCTGACCTTGCTCCTGCAGCTCGTCAGGCAAGTAGCCGTGCAAGTGTCAAGGTGAGACAAAGCCTGTCTCCTCTGGGGGAGCCTCAGGGGAACCCCCAAGATCTAGGTCAGGACTGTAGAGGGAAGCTCAGGCACTGGCCTCAGCACAAGTCGAGGACAGGGCACCCAGAGACGACTGGGGAGGAATTACCAGAGGTGACGGGCAAATGGCATGGAGACTGTCCTCTCCTGAGGACACAGGGTCGCGACACTGGGCTCCCCAGCATAACTCGAGAAACCCTGCCGCAACTCGAGAAAAACCATAGTCTTCTCCCTTGCAAGCGTGGTGAGGCCCTTATCCTATCCGGCGTCTCGTGGGAAATCACCCCTTCCCTCTTAGATCTCGAAGGGCTACTTCACTCCCTTACTGTGACACAAGGAGTTCCTGGCCACAACCGTCGCACCCAAGAGGAACCCCAAGGGACCCGCTGCAACTCAAGAGTAGCCCAGTTTGCCCCTGCTAAGCTCCAGATTATAGTGCCTTTTCCTGCTCATTAGTCTATGGTGTCCTGTGGCTTCTGTCCCATCCCACAAGGAGGTGCTCCCAGTAGGAATGTTGGGAGGAGCATCTGGGGTTCGTCCACCATTCGCCAAAACACAAAATCCCTTGTCCATTGTAGATGAACCTGTCTGCCCTGCACTGCCTTGACTGACATACGGAGGCTCAAAGCCCGAAACACCTGCACGTGTGACAGCACTTTGGACCTCGAGAGCAAGCCACAGATCCCTCTGTCCGCTCAACATGGAGCCTGACTCTGCTGCTGCAGCTGGTCAGGCAAGTAGCCGTGCACGTGTCCCGGTGAGACGAAGCCTGTCTCCTCTGTGGGAGCCTCTGGGTAACCCCAAGACCTAGGTCAGGACGGTCAAGGGAAGCTCAGGCACTGGCCTCAGCACAAGTTGAGGACAGGGTACCTAGAGACGATTGGAGAGGAATCCCCAGATGTGACTGCCAACTAGCATGGAGACTGTCCTCTCCTGAGGCAACAGGAGTATGTCCCTGGGTTGCCCGTTTAACTCGAGTGGATCCTGCCACAACTTGAGAAAAAGCAAAAGATTCCCCCCTGCAAGCGGGGTGAGGACTTCGTCTGTTGTGGCGTCTCGGGGGAAAGAATCTCTTCTCTCTTGGACCTCCAAAGTGTCCTTCAGCTATTTGCTGCGAACCTAGAGGTTTCTCACGGGGCACGTCCTTACTCGAGGGGAACCCTGAGGGTCCCGCCATGAATGGAAAGGAACCCCAGTATACTTGCTGAGCTCCAAAGGAGGGGCCCTTTCCTGCTCTTTTGTGAAAGGATTCCCAGCATTTCCCTCACATTCCAACAGGAGGCACTCAAACCTGGACTGTCCGGGGCAGCATCAGGGGTCTTGCTACCATTCCCCAAGACCCCCAAATACCTCGTTCACTCCAGAAGAACCTGATTTCCCTGCACTGGGTCGACTGTAACACCGAGGCTCGAGTCATGACACACTGGCACCTCTGACAGACCTGCGTGGTTCCTCGAGGTCAAGTCACAGATACCTGTGTCCACTCGACAGGGAGCCTTTCACAGCTGCTTCAGCTGCAGTGGCAAGTGCAAGTGTACCTCTGCAGGCAAGACGAGGCCTGACTTTCCTGTGGGGGCTCCATGGGAACCCCAAGATTTATGTCAGCATGGGCCAGGTAAGCTCAGTTACCAGCTTCAGTACCAGACTAGGATTGACGACTCGGCGATGACTGGGGAGGAATCCCCAAAGGTGCATGGCAACCGGCAAGAAGAGTGGCCTCTCCTGAGGCCACAGGGGCGGGTCCTTGTGCTCCCCGTCATAACTCGAGAAACCCCGCAACAACTCAAGAAATACCAGAAGCTTCTGCCTTGCAAGTGAGGTGAAGTCCTTACCCACTGCACCATCTCTGGGGAAATCACTCTTTCCCTCTTGGACCTTGAACGGCTCTTTCACCCTCTTGATGGGATCCATGAATTTTCCCGTCCTACCGGTCTTAACTCGAGAGGAAAAACAAGGGATCCGCTGAGACTCAATAGAGCCCTGTTTTCCTCTGCTAAGCTCCAAATTATCGTCCCCTGTCCTTCCCCTTATGGAAATGTTCCCTGGAGCTTCAGACGAATACCAAGAGGAGGTGCTCACAACTGGAAAGTGGGGAGAAGCATCAGGGTTTCGGCCACCATTCCCCAAGATCCCCAAATGCCTTGTCCACTGCAGATGAACTTGAGAGCCCCGCACTGCTTTGAGTGTCACCCCGAGGCTCGACGCACGACACACTGGCACGTGTGACAGCACTTTGGACCTCGAGAGCAAGCCACAGATCCCTCTGTCCGCTCAACATAGAGCCTGACACTGCTGCTGCAGCTGGTCAGGCAAGTAGCCGTGCACGTGACCAGGTGAGACGAAGCCTGTCTCCTCTGTGGAAGCCACAGGGGAACCCTAAGACCTAGGTCAGGACCATCCAGGGAAGCTCAGACACTGGCCTCAGCACAAGTCGAGGTCAGGGCAAACAGAAACAATCAGGGAGGAATCTCTAAAGGTGGCTGGCAACTGGCACGGTGACTGTTCTCTCCTAAGGCCACAGAGGCCCGTCCCTGGGCTCCCGGTGATAACTCGAGCAATCGTGCTGCAATTCGAGAAACACCAGAAGCTTCTACCTTGCAAGCGGTTTGAGTACCTTATCTGGTCCGACGTCACGTGGGAAATCACCCCTTCCCTCTTTGACCTCGAAAGTCTCCTTCATTCCCTTGCTGTGAAACAAGGAGTTTCCGGCCACAGACATCGCACCCAAGAGGAACCCCAGTGGTCCCCCTGCAACTCCAGAGGAGCCCAGTTTGCCCCTGCTAAGCTCTAGATCATAGTCCCTTTTGATGCTCCATAATATAAGGTGTCCTGGGGCTTCTGTCACATCCTTAAATGAGGTGCTCACAGTAGGAAAGTCGTGACGAGCATCTGGGGTTCGGCCACCATTCTTCAAGACACCCAAAGGCCTTGTCCACTGCAGGTGGACTTGTCTGCCCTGCACTGCCTTGACTGTCATCCCGAGGATTGACACAGGACACAGTGGCACGTGTGACAGCACTTTGGATCTCGAGAGCAAGCCACAGATCCCTCTGTCCGCTCGACATGGAGCCTGATGCTGCTGCTGCAGCTGGGCAGGCAAGTATCTGTGCATGTGTCCACGTGACACGAAGCCTGTCTCCTCTGTGGAAGAATCAGGGGAAAACCAAGACCTACATCCCTATGGTCAAGGGAAGATCAGGCACTGGCCTGAGCACAAGTCGAGGACAGGGCAACCAGTGACGATTGGAGAGGAATCCCCAAACGTAACTGGCAACTGACACGGAGACTGTCCTCTCCTGCGGCCACAGAGGCGGGTCCCTGGTCTCCCCGTTGTAACTCAAGAAACCTGGCTGCAACTCGAGAAACACCAGAAGCTTCTCGCTTGCAAGCGGGGTGAGGCCCTTATCCGATCCGGTATCTCGTGAGAAATCACCCTTTCCCTCTTGGACCTCGAAGGGCTTCTTCATTCCCTTGCTGTGACACAAGGAGTTCCCAGCCAAAAGCTTCGCACCCAGGAGGAACTCCAGTGGACCCGCTGCGACTCAACAGGAGCCCAGTTTGCTCCTCCTAAGCTTTAGATGATAGTCCCTTTTCCTGCTCCTTAATATGAGGTGTCTTGGGGCTTCTGTCACATCCCAAAAGGAGGTGCTCACAGTAGGACAGTCGGGAGGAACATCTAGAGTTCGGCCACCATTCTCCAAGACCCCCAAATGCCTTGTCCACTGCAGATGAACCTGTCTGCCCTGCACTGCCTTGACTGTCAACACGAAGCTCGACGCCAGAAACACCTGCACGTGTGACAGCACTTTGGGCCTGTTGTGCAAGCCACATATCCCTGTGTCCGCTCGACATGGAGCCTGACACTGCTGCTGCAGCTGGTCAGGCAAGTAGCCGTGCACGTGTCCAGGAGATACGAGGCCTGTCTCCACTGTGGGAACCTAAGTGGTACACCATAACTAAGTCAGGACTTTCTAGGAAAGCTCAGGCTCCGGCCTCTTCAAAAGTCTAGGACTGAGCAGCGAGATGATTAGGGAAGAATCCTCAGAGCCCCGTGGCAACTGGCACCTAGAATGCCCAATCCTGAGTGCACAGGGGCGAACCCATGGGTTCCCTGTTGTAACTCAAGAGGACCACGCTACAACTTGAGAAAAACCAAAATATTCTCCCCTACAGGCGGGGTGCGGACCTCGTCTGTTGTGACGTCTCGGGGGAAAGAACCTCTTCTCTCTTGGACTTCCACAGTGTCGTTAACCTTCTTGCAGTGACCCAAGAAGTTACTCGCGCCGCCCGTCCACACTCGAGGGGAACACCGAGGGCCCCACCATGAATGTAAAGGAGCCCCAGTATCCCTGCTGAGCTCCAGTTGAGGGGCCCTTTCCTGCTCTGAAGGGAATGGGTTCCCAGCACTTCCGTCACATCCCAACTGGAGACTCTTGAACAAGGAATGTGGAGAGCAGCATCAGGGGTTTTGCCACCATTCCCCAAGACCTCCAAATACCTCGTTTACTCCTGATGAACCTGACTGCCCTGCACTGGGTCGGCTGTCACCCTGAGGCTCAAAGCCTAACACACTGGCACGTGTGACAGACCGAGTAGTTCCTCGAGGCCAAGTCACAGATCCCTGTGTCCACTCGACGGGGAGCCTTTCACAGCTGCTGCAGCTGCGGAGGCAAGTACAAGTGTACATCTACAGGCAAGACGAGGTCTGACTTTACTGTGAGGGCTCCATGGGAACCCCAAGATTTATGTGAGCATGGGCGAGGAAAGTTCAGGTACCAGCTTCAGCACCAGACGAGGACTGAGCACTCGGCGATGATGGGAGGAATCCCCAAAGGTACATGGCAATTGGCACGCAGTCTGACCTCTCCTGAGGCCACAGGGGCGGGTCCATGAACTCCACGTCATAACTCGAGAAACACTGCCAAAATTCGAGAAATACCAGAACCTTCTCCCTTGCAAGCGGGGTGAGGCCCTTATCCACTGGGACCTCTCTGGTGAAATCACTGCTTCCCTCTTGGACCTCAATGGACTCTTCCCCTCCCCTCCTTGCTGTGAGCGAGGAATTTCCCGGCCTACCCCTCTCAACTCGAGAAGAACAACAAAAGATCTGCTGTGACTCAACAGAGCCCTGTTTTCCCCTGCTAAGCTCCAGATGATCATCCCCTTTTCTGCCCCTTAGGGAAAGGTTCCCTGGAGCTTCGCTCAAATACCAAGAGGAGGTGCTCGATTGGGAAAGTTAGGAGCATCAGGGGTTCGGCCACAATTCACCAAGTCCCCCAAATGCCTTGTCCACTGCAGATGAACTTGACAGCCCCACCCCGCATTGACAGTCTCCCTGAGGCCCGAAGCACGACACACTGGTACTTGTGACAGCATTTGGACCTAGAGAGCAAGCCACAGATCCTTCTGTCCGCTGGACATGGAGCCTGACACTGCTGCTGATGCTGGTAAGGCAAGTAGCCGAGAACGTGTCCAGGTGAGACAAATCCTGTCTCCTCTGGGAGCCTCAGGGAAACCCCAAGACCTAGGTCAGGATGGTCGAGGAAAGCTCAATCAGTGGCCTCAGCACAAGTCGAGGACAGGGACCCAGAGAAGAATGGAGAGGAATCCCCAGAGGTGATTGGCAACTGGCACAGAGACTGTACTCTCCTGAGCCCACAGGGGTGTGTCCCTGGGCTCCCTGCCGTAACTTGAGAAACCCTACTGCAACTCGAGAAACACCAGAAGCTTCTCCCTTGCAAGCGGGTAAGGCCCTTATCTGATCTGGTGTCTGCTGGGAAATCACCCCTTCCCTCTTGGACCTGGAAGTGCTCCTTCACTCCCTTGCTGTGACACAAGGAGTTCCCTGCCACAACCGTCCCACCCAAGAGGAACCCCAGTGGACCCGCTGCGACTCAAGAGGAGCCCAGATTGACCCTACTAAGCTCTATATGATAGTCCCTTTTTCTGATCCTTATTATAAGGTGTCCTGGGGCTGCATTCACATCCCAAAAGGAGGTGCTCCAAGTAGGAAAGTCAGGAGGGGCATCTGGGTTTCGGGCACCATTCTCCAAGACCTCCAAAAGCCTTGCCCACTGCAGATGAACCTGTATGCCCTGCACTGCCTTGACTATAAACCAGAGGATCCATTTCTGAAACACCTGCACGTGTGACAGCACTTTGGGCCTTGAAGCAAGCCACACATCCCTGTGTTCGCTCTACATGGAGCCTGTCACTGCTGCTGCAGCTGGTCAGGCAAGTAGCCGTGCACGTAGCCAGAAGAGACGAGGCCTGTCTCTCCTGTGGGGCCCTCAGGGGTACACCAAGACCTAGGTCAAGATGGTCGAGGAAAGCTCAGGCTCCGGCTTCAGCAAAAGTCGAAGACTGAGTACTGAGACGAAAAGGGAAGAATCCCCAGAGGCGCCTGGCAACTGTCACGGAGACAGTCCAATCCTGAGTGCACAGGGGCGAGTCCTTGTGTTCCCCTTTGTAATTCGAGAGGACCCCACCACAACTTGAGAAAAACTAAAATTTCTCCCCTGCAAGCGGTGTGGGAACCTCTTCTGATCTGGTGTCTGGGGGGAAAGAACCTCTTCTCTCTTGGACTACCAATATGTCGTTTACCTCCTTGCTGTGACACAACAAGATTCTCGCGCCACCTGTCCTCACTCGAGGGGAACACGGAGGTTCCCACCATGAATGAAAATGAGCCTCAGTATTCCTGCTAAGCTCCAGATGAGGGGCCCTTCCCTACTCTGTCGGGAAAGTGTTCCCAGCACTTACCTCACATCCCAACAGGAGACACTCTAACCAGGACTGTCGGGTGCAGCCTCAGGTGTCTTGCCACCATTCTCCAAGACACTCAAATACCTCGTTCACTCCAGATGAACCTGACTGCCATGCACTGGGTCGAGTGTCACCGCGACACTAGAAGTCTGACACACTGACACGTGTGAGAGACCTGGGTGGTAACTCGAGGTCAAGTCACAGATCCTTGTTTCCACTCAATGGGGAGCCTTTCACAGCTGCTGCAGCTTAAGAGGCAAGAGCAAGTGAACGTCTCCAGCAAGACGAGGTCTGACTTTCCTGTGGGGTCTCCATGGAGACCCCAAGATTTATGTCAGCTTTGGCGAGGAAAGCTCAGGTACCAGCTCAGCACCCGACGAGGACTGAGGACTTGGCAATGACTGGGAGGAATACCAAAAGGCGCATGTCAACTGGCAAGAAGACTGGCCTCTGCTGTGGCCACATGGCGGGTCAATGGGCTCCCCGTCGTAACTGGAGAAACACCGCTGCAACTCAAGAAACACTAGAATCTTCTCCCATGCAAGCAGGGTGAGGCTCTTATCCGATCCGGCATCTCGTGGGAAATCACTCCTTCGCTCTTGGACCACAAAGAGCTCATTTACTCTCTTGCTGTGACACAAGGAGTTTCCGGCCACAACCTTTGAACCCAAGAGGAACCCCAGTGATCCCGCTGCGAATGAAGAGGAGCCCAGTTTGCAACTGCTAAGATCTAGATGATAGTCTCTTTTGCAGCTCCATAATATAAGGGGTCCTAAGGATTCTGTACCATCCCAAAATGAGGTGTTCGCAGTAGGAAAGTCGCGAGGAGGATCTGGGGTTCGGCCACCATTCTGCAAGACCCCCAAATGCCTTTTCCAGTAAAGATGAACTTGTCTGCCCTGCAATGCCTTGACTGTCATCCCGAAGATTGACACACGACACAGTGGCACGTGTGACAGCACTTTGGACCTCGAGAGCAAGCCACAGATCCCTGGGTCCGCTAGACATGGAGCCTGACACTGCTGTTGCAGCTTGTCAGGCAAGTATCCGTGCAGGTGTCCAGGTGACATGAAGCCTGTCTCCTCTGTGGAAGCCTCAGGGGAAACCGCAAGACCTACGTCCCTACGGTCAAGGGAAGCTCAGGCACTGGCCTGAGCACAAGTCGAGGACAGGGCAACCAGTGACGATTGGAGAGGAATCTCCAGACGTAATTGGCAACTGACACAGAGACTGTCCTCTCCTGCAGCCAAAGGTGCGGGGCCCTGGTCTCCACTTCATAACTCGAGAAACCCGGCCACAACTCGAGAAAGACCAGAAGCTTCTCCCTTGTAAACAGGGTGAGGCCCTTATCCGATCTGGTGTCTCGTGGGAAATCACCCCTTCCCTCTTGGACCTCGAAGGGCTTCTTCACTCCCTTGCTGTGACACAAGGAGTTCCCGGCCAAAACCTTCGAACCCAGGAGGAACCCCAGTGGACCCGCTGGGACTCAAGTGGAGACCAGTTTGCTCCTGCTAAGCTCTAGATAATAGTCCCTTTTCCTGCTCCTTAATAAAAGGTGTCCTGGGGATTCTCTCCCATACCAAAAGAAGGTGCTCACAGTATGCAAGTCGGGAGGAGCATCTAGAGTTAGGCCACCACTCTCCAAGACCCACAAATGCCTTATCCACTGCAGATGAAGCTGTCTGCCCTGCACTGCCTTGACTGTCAACCCGAGGCTCGACGCCAGAAACACCTGCAGGTGTGACAGCACTTTTGGCCTCTTGTCCAAGCCACAGATCTCTGGGTCCGCTCAACATGGAGCCTGACACTGCTGGTGCAGCTGATAAGGAAAGTAGCTGTTCACGTGTCCAGGAGTTACAAGGCTTGTCTCCACTGTGGGAACATCAGTGGTACACCAAGAACTAGGTCAGGACGTTCTAGGAAAGCTCAGGCTCTGGCCTCAGCAAAAGTCTCGGGTTGAGCACCGAGATGATTAGGGAAGAATCCCCAGAGCCGCATGGCAACTGGCACCTAGACTGTCCAATCCTTAGTGCACAGGGGCGAGTCCCTGTGTTCCCCATTGTACTCAAGAGGTCCACGCTACAACTTGAGAAAAACCAAAAGATTCTCCCCTACAAGCGGGGTGCGGACCTCGTCTCTTGTGGCGTCTCGGGGGAAAGAACCTCTTCTCTCTTGGCCTTCCAAAGTGTCGTTCACCTTCTTGCAGTGACCCAAGAATATTCTCGCGCGGCCCGTCCTAACTCGAGGGGAACACTGAGGGTTCCAACATGAATGTAAAGGAGCCCCAGTATCCCTGCTGAGCTCCAGATGAGGGGCACTTTCCTGCTCTGACGGGAAAGGGTTCCCAGCACTTCCCTCACATCCCAACTGGAGACAGTCAAAACAGGACTGTGGGGAGCAGCATCAGGGGTCTTGACACCATTCCGCAAGACCCCCAAGTACCTAGTTCACTCCTGATGAACATGACTTCCTGCACTGGGTCGACTGTCACCCCGAGGCTGGAAGCCTAACACACTGGCACGTGTGACAGACCCTGATGGTTCCTCGATGTCAAGTCACAGATCCCTGTGTCCACTCGATGGCGGCCCTTCACAGCTGCTGTAGCTGCGAAGGCAAGCACAAGTGTAATTCTACAGGCAAGACGAGGCCTGACTTTGCTGTGAGGGCTCCATGGGAACCCCAAGATATA
The DNA here is from genome assembly GCA_006408635.1 of Nanger granti. Classification (NCBI taxonomy): domain Eukaryota; kingdom Metazoa; phylum Chordata; class Mammalia; order Artiodactyla; family Bovidae; genus Nanger; species Nanger granti. The sequence goes on along the minus strand of SJYD01055530.1, from coordinate 38,718 downwards.
TGTCAGCATGGGCGAGGAAAGCTCAGTTACCAGCTTCAGCAGCAGACAAGGTCTGAGGACTCGGCAATGATGGAAGGAATCCCCAAAGGCACATGGCAACTGGCAAGAAGACTCTCCTCTCCTGCGGCCTCAAGGGCGGGTACATGAACTCCGCGTCATGACTCGAGAAACCCTGGCACAACTCGAGAAATAGCAGAAGATTCTCCCTTGAAAGCGGGGTGAGGTCCTTATCTACTGCTACCTCTCTGGTGAAATCACTTCTTCCCTCTTTGAACTCGAAGGACACTTTACCCCCCTTACTGCGACCCAGGAATTTCCCCGCCTACCACTCTCAACTCGAGTAGAACAAAAAAAGGTTCGATGCGACTCAACAGAGCCCTGTTTGCCCCTGCTAAGCTCCAGATGATCATCCCCTTTCCTGCCCCTCACGGAAAGTCTTCCTGGAACTTTGCTTGAATACCAAGAGGAGGTGCTCGTTCAGGAATGTTGGAAGGAGCATCAGGGATTCGGCCACCATTCTCCAATACACCCAAATGCCTTGTCCACTGCAGATGAACCTGTCTGCCCTGCACTGCCTTGACTCTCACCCCGAGGCTCGACGCACGAAATACCTGCACGTGTCACAGCACTTTGAGCCTCGAGGGCAAGCCACACTTCCCTGTGTCCGCTCGACAGGGAGCCTGACACTGCTGCTGCAGCTGGTCAGGCAATTAGCCCTGCACGTGTTCTGGCGAGACGAGGCCTGTCTCCTCTGTGGGGCCCTCAGGGGTACACCAAGACCTAGGTCAGGACGGTCGAGGAAAGCTCAGGCACTGGCCTCAGCACAAGTGGAGGACAGGGACTCAGAGACGAATGGAGTGGAATCCCCAGAGGAGACTGGCAACTGGCACAGAGACTGTACTCTCCTGAACCCACAGGAGCGTGTCCCTGGGCTCCCCGTTGAAACTCGAGAAACGCCACCTCAAATCGAGAAACACCAGAAGCTTCTCCTTTGCAAGCGGGGTGAGGCCCTTATCTGATCTGGCGTCTCGTGGGAAATCACCCCTTCCCTCTTGGACCTCGTAGTGCTCCTTCACTCCCTTGCTGTGACACAAGGAGTTCCCGGACACAACCTTCGCACCCAAGAGGAACCCCAGTGGACCCGCTGCGACTCAAGAGGAGCCCAGTTTGAACCTACTAAGCTCTAGATGAGAGTCCCTTTTACTTATCCTTATTATAAGGTGTCCTGGGGCTGCCTTCACATCCCAAAAGGAGGTACTCACAGTAGTAAAGTCGGGAGGAGCATTTGGGTTTCAGCCACGATTCTCCAAGACCCCCCAAAGCCTTGCCCACTGCAGATGAACCTGTCTGCGCTGCACTGCCTTCACAGTCATCTGGAGGATTCATTTCCAAAACACCCGCACGTGTGACAGCACTTTGGTCCTCGAGGGCAAGCCACACATCCCTGTGTTCGCTTGACATGGATCCTGTCACTGCTGCTGCAGCTGGTCAGGCAAATAGCCGTGCAGGTGGCCAGACGAGACGAGGCCTGTCTCCTCTGTGGGGCCCTCAGAGGTACACCAAGACGTAGGTCAGAATGGTCGAGGAAATCTCAGGCTCCGGCCTCAGCAAAAGTCGAGGACTGAGCACCGAGACGATTAAGGAAGACTCCCCAGAGGCGCCTGGCAAGTGGCACGGAGACAGCCAAACCTGAGTGCACAAGGGTGAGACCTTGGGTTCCCCGTTGTAACTCGAGAGGACCCCGCCACAACTTGAGAAAAACCAAAATTTCTCCCCTGCAAGCGGTGTGGGAACCTCGTCTGCTGTGGCGTCTCGGGGGAAAGAACCTCTTCTCTCTTGGACCTCCGATGTGTCGTTCACCTCCTTGCTGTGACCCAACAAGATTCTCGGGCCACCCGTCCTCACTCGAGGGGAGCTCTGAGGGTCCCACCATGAATGAAAATGAGCCTGTTTCCCTGCTTAGCTCCAGATGAGGGGCCCTTTCCTACTCTGTCTGGGAAGGGTTACCAGCACTTCCCTCACATCCCAACAGGAGACACTCGAACCAGGACTGTCGGGTGCAGCCTCAGGTGTCTTGCCACCATTCTCCAAGACCCCCAAATACCTCGTTCACTTCAGATGAACCTGACTGCCCTGGACTGGGTCGAGTGTCACACTGAGGCTCGATGCCAGACACACTGGCACGTGTGACAGACCTGGGTGGTACCTCGAGGTCAAGTCACAGATCCCTGTCTCCACTCGATGGGGAGCCTTTCACAGCTGCTGCAGCTTAAGAGGCAAGAGGAAGTGAACGTCTCCAGCAAGACGAGGCCTGACTTCCCTGTGGGGGTTCCAAGGGAACCGCAAGATTTATGTCAGCATGGGCGAGGAAAGCTCAGGTACCAGCTTCAACACCCGATGAGGACTGAGGACTCGGCGATGACTGGAGGAATACCCAAAGTCACACGTCAACTGGCAAGAAGACTGGCCTCTTCTGTGGCCACATGGCGGGTCCATGGGCTTCCCGTCGTAACTGGAGAAACACCGCCACAACTCCAGAAACACCAGAATATTCTCCTTTGCAAGCGGGGTGAGGCTCTTATCCAATGCGTCGTCTCGTGGGTAATCACTCCTTCGCTCTTGGACCTCGAAGGACTCCTTCACTCCCTTGCTGTGACACAAGGAGTTCCCAGCCAAAACCGTCGCAGCCCGGAGGAACCCCAGTGATCTCGCTGCGACTCGAGAGGAGCCCAGATTGCCCCTGCTAGAGCTAGATGATAGTCCCTTTTGCTGCTCCATAATGTAATGTGTCCTGGGGCTTCCGTCGATTCCCAAAATGAGATGCTCGCAGGAAAAAAGTCGCGAGGAGGTTTTGGGGTTCGGCCACCATTCTGCAAGAGCCCCAAATGCCATGTCCACTGTAGATGAACTTGTCTGCCCTGCACTGCCTTGACTGTCATCCCGAGGATTGACGCACGACACACTGGCACGTGTGAAAGATCTTTGGATCTCGAGAGCAAGCCACAGATCCCTCTGTCCAATCGACATGGAGCCTGACACTGCTGTTGCAGCTTGTCACACAAGTATTCGTGCATGTGTCCACGTGACACGAAGCCTGTCTCCTCTGTGGAAGCCTCAGGGGAAACCCCAAGATATACGTCCCTACTGTCAAAGGAAACTCAGGCACTTGCCGGAGCACAAGTGGAGGACAGGGCATCCAGTGACGATTGAAGAGGAATCCCCAGACGTAATTGGCTATTGACACGGAAACTGTACTCTCCTGCGGCCACAGAGGCGGGTCCTTGGTCTCCCCGTCGAAACTCGAGAAACCCGGCTGCAACTCGAGGAAGACCAGAAGCTTCTCCCTTGCAAGCGGGTTGAGGCCCTTACGCGATCCGGTGTCTCGTGGGAAATCACCCCTTCCCTCTTGGACCTCGAAGGGCTTCATCACTCCCTTGCTGTGACACAAGGAGTTCCCGGCCAGAACCTTCGCACCCAGGAGGAACCCCAGTGGACCCGCTGGGACTCAAGTGGAGACCAGTTTGCTCCTGCTAAGCTCTAGATGATAGTCCCTTTTCCTGCTCCTTAATATAAGGTGTCCTGGGGCTTCTGTCGTATACCAAAAGGAGGTGCTCACATTAGAAAAGTTGGGAGGAGCATCTAGAGTTAGGCCACCATTCTCCAAGACCCCCAAATGCCTTGTCCACTGCGGATGAACCTGTCTGCCCTGCACTGCCTTGACTGTCAACCGGAGGCTCGACGCCAGAAACACCTGCACGTGTGACAGCACTTTGCCCTCTTGTTCAAGCCACAGATCCCTGGGTCCGCTCGACATGGAGCCTGACACTGCTGGTGGAGCTGATCAGGCAAGTAGCTGTTCACGTGTCCAGGAGTTACGAGGCTTGTCTCCACTGTGGGAACCTCAGTGGTACACTAAGAACTAGGTCAGGACTTTCTAGGAAAGCTCAGGCTCCGGCCTCAGCAAAAGTCTCGGACTGAGCACCGAGATGATTTGGGAAGAATCCCCAGAGCGACTGGCACCTAGACTGTCCAATCCTTAGTGCACAGGGGCGAGTCCCTGGGTTCCCAGTTGTAACTCAAGAGGACCACGCTACAACTTGAGAAAAACCAAAAATTCTCCACTACAAGTGCGGTGTGGACATCGTCTGTTTTGGCATCTCAGGGGAAAGAACTTCTTCCCTTTGGCCCTCCAAATTGTCGTTCACCTTCTTGCAGTGACCAAAGAGGATTCTCGCCCCACCCATCCTCACTCTAGGGGAACACCGAGGGTCCCACCATGAATGTAAAGGAGTCCCAGTATCCCTGCTGACCTCCCGGTGAGGGGCCCTTTCCTGCTCTGATGGAAAAGGTTTCCCAGCACTTCTCTCACATCCCAACCTGAGACACTCGATACAGGACTGTGGGGAGCAGCATCAGGGGTCTTGCCAAAATTCCCAAAGACCCCCAAGTACGTCGTTTACTCCTGGTGATCCTGACTGCCCTACACTGGGTCGAATGTCACGCCGAGGCTGGAAGCCTAACACACTGGCACGTGTGACAGACCCGGGTGGTACCTCGAGGTCAAGTCACAGATCCCTGTGTCCACTCGACGGGGAGCCTTTCACAGATGCTGCAGCTGCGGAGCCGAGCACAAGTGTAGGTCTACAAGTAAAAGGAAGCCTGACTTTACTGTGAGGGCTCCATGGGGACCCCAAGGTTATGTCAGCATGGTCGAGGAAATCTCAGGCACCAGCTTCAGCACCAGACGAGGACTGAGGACTCGGCAATGACTGAAGGAATCCCCAAAGGCACATGACAACTGGCAAGAAGTCTGGCTCTCCTACGGCCTCAGGGGCGGGTACATAAACTCCGCGTCATAACTCGAGAAACCCCGTCACAACTCGAGAAATACCAGAAGCTTCTCCCTTGCAAGCGGGGTGAGGTTCTTATCCACTGCGACCTCTCTGGTGAAATCACTTCTTCCCTCTTTGACCTCGAAAGACTCTTTACCCCACATGCTGTGACCCAAAAACTTCCCCGCCCTACCCCTTTCAACTCAAGAAGAACAACAACAACAACAAAAAAAAGGTTCGGTGTGACTCAACAGAGCCCTGTTTGCCCCTGGTACGCTTCAGATTATCATCCCCTTTCCTGCCCCTTAGGGAAAATTTCCCTGGAACTTCGCTCGAATGCCAAGAGGAGTTGCTCTATCGGGAAAGTTGGAAGGAGCATCAGGGGTTCGTCCACCATTCTCCAAGACCCCCAAATGCCTTGTCCACTGCAGATGAACCTGTCTGTCCTGCACTGCCTTGACTGTCACCTCGAGGCTCGACGCATGAAACACCTGCAAGTGTGACTGCTGTTTGGTCCTCGAGAGTAAGCCTCACATCCCTGTGTCCGCTCGACAGGCAGCCTGACACTGCTGCTTCAGCTGGTCAGGCAAGTAGCCCTGCACTTGTCCAGGCGAGAAGAGGCCTGTCTTCTCTGTGGGGCCCACAGGGGTACTCCAAGACCAAGGTCAGGGTGGGCGAGGAAAGCTCAGGCTCTGGCCTCAGCAAAGGTCGAGGACTGAGCACCGAGATGATTAGGGAAGAATCCCCATAGGCTTCTGGCCACTGGCACGGAAACTGTCCAATCCTTGGTGCACAGGGGCAAGTCACAGGGTTCCCCGTTGTAACTCGAGAGGATCCCTCCACAACTTGAGCAAATCCAAACCATTTTCCCCTGCAAGCGGGGTGAGGACCTCGTCTGCTGTGGCGTCTTGGGGAAAGAACCTCTTCTCTCTTGAACCTCCAAAGTGTCATTCACCACCTTGCTGTGACCCAAGAAGTCTCTCATGCCACCCGTCCTCAATCGAGGGGAACACCAAGAGTCCGGCCATGAATATAAAAAAATACCCACTTTCCCTTTTGACCTCCAGATGAGGTTCCCTTTCCTGCTCTGTCGTGAAAGGATTTCCAGCACTTCCCTCACATCCCAACAGGAGACACTCAAAACAGGACTGTCAGGAGCAGCATCAGGTGTCTTGCCACCATTCCCCAAGACCCCCAAATACCTCGTTCACTCCAGATGAACCAGACTGCCCTCCACAGGGTCGTCTGTCACCCCGAGGTTCAAAGCTTGACACACTGGCACGTGTGTCAGACCTAAGTGGTACCTCGAGTTCAAGTCACAGATCCCTGTGTCAACTCGACGGGGAGCCTTTCACAGCTGCTGCAGCTGCAAAGGCAAGCACAAATGTACGTCTTCAGGCAAGACAAGGTCTGACTTTCCTTTGGGGACTCCATGGGAACCCCAAAATTTATGTCAGCTGGGGCGAGGAAAGCTCAGGTAACAGCTACAGCACCAGAGGAGGACTGAGGTTTCGGCGATGACAGGGGAGGAATCTCCAAAGACTCATGGCAACTGTCAAGATGACTGGCCTATCCAGAGGCCACAGGGGCGGATCCATGGGCTCCCCATCGTAACTCGTGAAACCCCATCACAACTCGAGAAATACCAGAAGTTTCTACCATTCAAGCGTGGTGAGGTCCTTATCCACTGTGGCATCTCTGGGGAAATCACTACTATTTTACCCCCTTGTTGGAACCCAGGAATATACCGCCTTACCCGTCTCAACTCGAGGGGAACATCAAAGGATCCGCTGCGACTCAAAAAAGCCCTGTTTGCCCCTGCTAAGCTCCATTTGATCGTCCCCTTTCCTGCCCCTTAGGGAAAGATTACCTGGAGCTTCACTCAAATATCAAGAGGAAGTGCTCGCCACAGATAGGTGGGGAGGATCATCAGGGTTTCGGCCACCATTCTCCAAGACTCCCAAATGCCTTGGCCACTGCAGATCACCTTGAGCCCCGCACTGCCTTGACTGTCACCCTGATACTAGACGCACGACACACTGGCATGTGTGACAGTACTTTGGACCTTGAGAGCAAGCCACAGATCCCTATTTCCGCTCGACTTGGACCCTGACACTACTGCTGCTGCTGGTCAGGAAAGGAGCCCTGCACGTGTTCCCGAGAGACGAAGCCTGTCTCCTCTTTGGGAGCATCAGGGGAACCCCCAAGACTCAGGTCAGGACTGTCGAGAGTGGCTGAGGCACTGGCCTGAGCACAAATCCAGGACAGGGCACCCAGAGACGATTGGGGAGAAATTCTCAGAGGTGACTGGCAACTGGCATGGAGACTGTCCTCTCCTGAGGCCACAGGAGTGTGTCCCTGGGCTCTCGGTCATAACTCGAGAAACCCCGCCGCAACTCGAGGAAAACCAGAAGGTTCTCCCTTGCAAGCGTGGTGAGGCCCTTATCCCATCCGGCGTCTTGTGGGAAATCACCCCTTCCCTCTTGGACCTCGAAGGGCTCCTTCACTCCATTGCTGTGACACAAGGAGTTCCCGGCCACAACCGTCGAACCCAAGAGGAACCCCAATGGACCCGCTGCGACTAAAGAGGAGCCCAGTTTGCCACTGCTAAGCTCTATGCAACTCGAGGAAAACCAGAAGCTTCTCCCTTGCAAGCGTGGTGAAGCCCTTATCCGATCCGGCGTCTCGTGGGAAATCACCCCTTCCCTCTTGGACCTCGAAGGGCTCCTTCACTCCATTGCTGTGACACAAGGAGTTCCCGGCCACAACCGTCGAACCCAAGAGGAACCCCAATGGACCCGCTGCGACTAAAGAGGAGCCCAGTTTGCCCCTGCTAAGCTCTAAATGATAGTCCCTTTTCCTGCTCCTAAGTATAAGGTGTCCTTGGTCTTCCATCACAACCCAAAAGGAGGTGCTCGCAGAAGGAAAATTGGGAGGATCATCTGGGGTTCAGTCACCATTCTCCAAGACCCCCAAATGCCTAGTCCACTGCAGATAAACCTGCCTTCCCTGCACTGCCTTGACTGTCACACTGAGGCTAGAGGCCCGAAACACCTGCACGTGTCACAGCACTTTGGGCCTCGAGGTCAAGCCACAGATCCTTGTGTCCACTCGATATGGAGCCTGTCACTGCTGCTGCAGCTGGTCAGGCAAGTAGCTGTGCACTTGTCCAGGCGTGGTGAGACCTGTCTTCTCTGTGAGGCCCTCAGGGTTACACCAAGACCTAGGTAAGGACGGTAGAGGAAAGCTCAGTTTCCGGCCTCAACAAAAGTCGAGGACTAAGCACCGAGACGATTAGGGAAGAATCCCTAAAGTTGGGAGGATCATCTGGGGTTCAGTCACCATTCTCCAAGACCCCCAAATGCCTAGTCCACTGCAGATAAACCTGCTTGCCCTGCACTGCCTTGACTGTCACCCTGAGGCTAGAGGCCCGAAACACCTGCACGTGTCACAGCACTTTGGGCCTCGAGGTCAAGCCACAGATCCTTGTGTCTGCTCGATATGGAGCCTGTCACTGCTGCTGCAGCAGGTCAGGCAAGTAGCTGTACACGTGTCCAGGCGTGGTGAGACCTGTCTTCTCTGTGAGGCCCTCAGGGTTACACCAAGACCTAGGTCAGGACGGTAGAGGAAAGCTCAGTTTCCGGCCTCAACAAAAGTCGAGGACTAAGCACCGAGACGATTAGGGAAGAATCCCCATAGGCGTCTGGCCACTGGCACTGAAACTGTCCAATCTTGGTGCACAGGGTCGAGTCCCTGGGTTTCCCGTTGTAACTCGAGAGGACCCACCACAACTTGAGAAANGTTTCCGGCCTCAACAAAAGTCGAGGACTAAGCACCGAGACGATTAGGGAAGAATCCCCATAGGCGTCTGGCCACTGGCACTGAAACTGTCCAATCTTGGTGCACAGGGTCGAGTCCCTGGGTTTCCCGTTGTAACTCGAGAGGACCCACCACAACTTGAGAAAAAGCAAAAGATTCTCCCCTGCAAGCGGGGCTAGGACCTCGTCTGCTGTGGCGTCTTGGGGAAAATTTTCTTCTCTTTTGGACCTCCAAAGTGTCGTTCACCTCCTTGTTGTGACCCAAGAAGTCTCTTGTGTGGCCCGTCCTCACTTAAGGGGAACACCTAGGGTCCCACCATGAATATAAAGAATCCCCAATATCCCTGCTGAGCTCCAGATGAATGTCCCTTTCCTGCTCTGTCGAAAAAGGGTTCCCAGTACTTTCCTCACATCCCAACAGGAGACACTCGAACCAGGACTGTGGAGAGCAGCATCACGGATCTTACCACCATTCCCCAAAACCCCCAAATACCTCCTTCACTCCAGATGAACCTGATTTCCCTGCACTGGGCCGACTGTCAAAACGAGGCTCGAACCCTGACTCACTGGCACGTGTGACAACCTGGGTGTTTCCTCGAGGTCAAGGCACAGATCCCTGTGTCCACTCGACGGGGAGCCTTTTACAGCTTCTGCAGCTGCAGGGGCAAGCACAAGTGTACGTCTCCAGTCATGACAAGGCATTGACTTTCCTGTAGGGGCTCCATGGGAACCCCAAGATTAATGTCAGCATGAGCGAGGTAAGCTCATGTACCAACTTCAGCACCAGACGAGGACTGAGGACTCGGCGACGACTGGGGAGGAATCCCCAAATGAGCATGGCAATTGGCAAGAAGACTGGCCTCTCCTGAGGCCACAGGGCCAGGTCTATGGGCTACTCCGTGTAACTCGAGAAACCCCACCAAAACTCGAGAAACATCAGAAGCTTCTCCCTTGCAAATTGTGTGAGATCCTTATTCACTGTGGCATCTGTGGGGAAATTATTCCTTCACTCTTGGACCTCGAAGGGCTATTTCACTCCCTTGCTCTGACCCAGGAATGGCCCCACCCTACCTGTCTCAACACGACAGGAACAACAAGGGATCTGCTGCGACTCACCAGAGCCTTGTTTGCCCCTGTTAAGCTCCAAATGATCGTCCCCTTTCCTGTCCCTTAGGGAAAGGTACCCTGGAGCTGCGCTCGAATACCAAGAGGAGATGATCTCAACAGGAAATTCGGGAGGAACAACAGGGTCTTGGCCACCGTTCACCACGACCCTTAAATGCCTTGTCCAACGCATATAAACTTGACTGCCAGGCAATGCCTTGACTGTAACCCGGAGACTAGACGCACGACACACTGGCACGAGTGACAGCACTTTGGACCTCGAAAGCAAGCCACAGTTTCCTCTGCCCGCTCGACTTGGAGCTTGACACTGCTCATGCAGCTCGTCAGGCAAGTAGCCCAGCACGTTTCTAAGGTAGACGAAGCCTGTCTCCTCTGAGGGAGCTTCAGGGGAACACCCAAAACCCAGCTCAGGACTGTCGAGAGAAGCTCAGGCACTGGCCTCAGCGCAAGTCGAGGATAGGGCACCCAGAGATGATTGGGGAGAAATTCACAGAGGTGGTGGGCAACAGGCACGGAGCTGTCCTCTCCTGAAGCCACAGGAGCGAGTCCCTGGGCTCCCCGTCGTAACTCGAGAAACCCCACCACAACTCGAGAAAAACCAGAAGCTTCTCCCTTGCAAGCGGGGTGAGGCCCTTATCCGATCCGGCGTCTCGTGGTAAATCACCCCGTCCCTCTTGGACCTCGAAGGGCTCCTTCTCTCCCTTGCTGTGACACAAGGAGTTCCCTGCCAAAACCGTCACACCCAAGACGAACTCCAGTGAAACCTCTGCAAATTAAGAGGAGCCCAGTTTTCCCCTGATAAGCTCTAGATGATAGTGTCTTTTCCTGCTCCTTAGTATTAAGTGTACTGGGGTTTCCGTTGAATCCCAATAGGAGGTCCTCGCAGTAGAAACGCCGCGAGGAGAATCTGGGTTTTGGCCATCATTCTCCAAGACCCCCAAATGCCTTTTCCACTGCAGATGAACCTGTCTGCCCAGCACTGCCTTGACTGTCACCCGGAGGCTCAACTCCCGAAACACCTGCTCATGTAACAGCACTTTGGGCCTCAAGGGCAAGCCTCAGATCCCTGTGTCCGCTCGACATGAAGCCTCACACTGTTGCTGCAGCTGGTCAGGCAAGTAGCGGTGCACGTGTCCAGGCGACACGAGGCCTGTCTCCTCTGTGGGGCCCTGAGCGGTACTCAAAGATCTAGGTCAGGATGGTTGAGGAAAGCTCAGGCTCTGGCCTCAGCAAAGGTCGAGATCTGAGTACCTAGACGATTAGGGAAGGATCCACATAGGCGTCTGGACACTGGCACGGAAGCTGTCCAATCCTAAGTGCACATGGCCGAGTCCCTGGGTTCCCCATTGTAACCTGAGAGGACCCCGCCACAACTTGAGAAAAACCAAAAGATTCTCCCTTGCAAGCGGGGTGAGGATCTCGTCTGCTGTGGCATCTCGGATAAAGAACCTCTTCTCTCTTGGACTTCCAGAGTGTCATTCACCTTCTTGCTGTGACCCAAGAAGTTTCTCTCACCACCCGTCCTCACTCCAGGGCAACATTGAGGGTCCTGCCATGAATGTGAAGAAGCCCCAGTATCCCTGCTGAGCTCCAGATGAGGTTCCCTTTCCAGCTCTGTCAGGAAAGAGTTCCCAGCACTTCCCTCACATCCCAACAGGAGACACTTGAACCAGGTCTTTCGGGAGCAGAATCAGGGTTCTTGCCACCATTCCCGAAGATCCCCCAAAACCTCGTTCACTCCAGATGAACCTGACTGCCCTGAACAGGGTCGACTGCCACCCCGATGCTCGAAGCCTGACACACTGGCACGAGTGACAGACCTTGGTGGTACCACGAGGTCAAGTCACAGATCCCTGTGTCCACTCATAGGGGAGCCTTTCACACCTGCTGCAGCTGCAGAGGCAAGCGCAAGTGTACGTCTCCAGGAAAGACGAGGCCTGACTTTACTGTGAGGGATCCAAGCGAACCCCAAGATTTATGTTAGCATGGGCTACTGCTCTTTGGTCCTCGAGGGCAAGCCTCACATCCCTGTGTCCGCTCGACAGGCAGCCTGACACTGCTGCTGCAGCTGATCAGGCAAGTAGCCCTGCACGTGTCCAGGCGAGACGAGGCCTGTCTCGTCTGTGGTGCCCACAGTGGTACTCCAAGATCTAGGTCAGGTTGGGCGAGGAAAGCTCAGGCTCCGGCCTCAGCAGAGGTGGAGGACTGAGCACCGAGATGATTAGGAAAGAATCCCCATAGGCGTCTGGCCACTGGCACGGAAACTGTCCAATCCTGGTGCACAGGGGCGAGTCACAGGCTTCCCCGTTGTAACTCGAGAGGATCCCTCCACAACTTGAGATAATCCAAACCATTCTCCCCTGCAAGCGGGGTGAAGACCTCGTCTGCTGTGGCGTTTTGGAGAAAGATCCTCTTCTCTCTTGAACCTCCAAAGTGTCGTTCACCACCTTGTTGTGACCCAAGAAGTCTCTCGTGCCACCCGTCCTCAATCGAGGGGAACACCGAGAGTCCGGCCATGAATATAAAAAATACCCAGTTTCCCTGCTGACCTCCAGATGAGGTTCCCTTTCCTGCTCTGTCGTGAAAGGATTTCCAGCACTTCACTCACATCCCAATAGGAGACACTCGAAACAGGACTGTCAGGAGCAGCATCAGGTGTCTTGCCACCATTCCCCAAGACACCCAAATACCTCGTTCACTCCAGATGAACTGGACTGCCCTCCACAAGGTCGACTGTCACCCCGAGGTTCGAAGCTTGACACACTGGCACATGTGTCAGACCTAAGTGGTACCTCGAGTTCAAGTCACAGATCCCTGTGTCAACTCGACGGGGATCCTTTCACAGCTGCTGCAGCTGCAAAGGCAAGCACAAGTGTACGTCTTCAGGCAAGACAAGGCCTGACTTTCCTTTGGGGGCTCCATGGGAACCCCAAAATTTATGTCAGCTGGGGCGAGGAAAGCTCAGGTAACAGCTACAGCACCAGAGGAGGACTGAGGTTTCGTCGATGACAGGGGAGGAATCCCCAAAGACTCATGGCAACTGTCAAGATGACTGGCCTATCCAGAGGCCACAGGGGCAGATCCATGGGCTCCCCATCGTAACTCGAGAAACCCCGTCACAACTCGAGAAATACCAGAAGTTTCTCCCATTCAAGCGTGGTGAGGTCCTTATCCACTGTGGCATCTCTGGGGAAATCACTCCTATTTTACCCCCTTGTTGGAACCCAGGAATATACCGCCTTACCCGTCTCAACTCGAGGGGAACATCAAAGGATCCGCTGCGACTCAAAAAAGCCCTGTTTGCCCCTGCTAAGCTCCATTTGATCGTCCCCTTTCCTTCCCCTTAGGGAAAGGTTACCTGAAGCTTCCCTCGAATATCAAGAGGAAGTGCTCGCCACAGGAAGGTGGGGAGGAGCATGAGGGTTTCGGCCACCATTCTCCAAGACTCCCAAATGCCTTGTCCACTGCCGATCAACTTGAGCCCCGCACTGCCTTGACTGTCACCCTGACACTAGATGCATGACACTCTGGCATGTGTGACAGCACTTTGGACCTCGAGAGCAAGCCATAGATCTCTATTTCCGCTCGATTTGGACCCTGACACTACTGCTGCTGCTGGTCAGGAAAGGAGCCCTGCACGTGTTCCCGAGAGACAAAGCCTGTCTCCTCTTTGGGAGCATCAGAGGAACCCCCAAGACCCAGGTCAGGACTGTCGAGAGTAGCTCAGGCACTGGCCTGAGCACAAGTCCAGGACAGNCTACTGCTGCTGCTGGTCAGGAAAGGAGCCCTGCACGTGTTCCCGAGAGACAAAGCCTGTCTCCTCTTTGGGAGCATCAGAGGAACCCCCAAGACCCAGGTCAGGACTGTCGAGAGTAGTTCAGGCACTGGCCTGAGAGCAAGTCCAGGACAGGGCACCCAGGGACGATTGGGGATAAATTCCCAGAGGTGACTGGCAACTGGCACGGAGACTGTCCTCTCCTGAGGCCACAGGAGCGTGTCCCTGGGCTCTCCGTTGTAACTCAAGAAACCCCGCCGCAACTCGAGGAAAACCAGAAGCTTCTCCCTTGCAAGCGTGTCGAAGCCCTTATCCGATCCGGCGTCCGGTGGGAAATCACTCCTTCCCTCTTGGACCTCGAAGGGCTCCTTCACTACATTGCTGTGACACAAGGAGTTCCTGGCCACAACCGTCGAACCCAAGAGGAACCCCAATGGACACGCTGCGACTAAAGAGGAGCCCAGTTTGCCCCTGCTAAGCTCTAGATGATAGTCCCTTTTCCTACTCCTAAGTATAAGGTGTCCTTGGTCTTCCATCGCATCCCAAAAGGAGGTGCTCGCAGAAGGAAAGTTGGGAGGATCATTCCTGGGCTCTCCGTCGTAACTCAAGAAACCCCGCCGCAACTCGAGGAAAACCAGAAGCTTCTCCCTTGCAAGCGTGGTGGAGCCCTTATCCGATCCGGCGTCTCGTGGGAAATCACCCCTTCCCTCTTGGACCTAAAAGGGCTCCTTCACTCCATTGCTGTGACACAAGAAGTTCCCGGCCACAACCGTCGAACCCAAGAGGAACCCAAATGGACCCGCTGCGACTAAAGAGGAGCCCAGTTTGCCCCTGTTAAGCTCTAGATGATAGTCCCTTTTCCTGCTCCTAAGTATAAGGTGTCCTTGGTCTTCCATCACATCCCAAAAGGAGGTGCTCTCAGAAGGAAAGTTGGGAGGATCATCTGGGGTTCAGTCACCATTCTCCAAGAACCCCAAATGCCTAGTCCACTGCAGATAAACCTGCCTGCCCTGCAGTGCCTTGACTGTCACCCTGAGGCTAGAGGCCCGAAACACCTGCACGTGTGACAGCACTTTGGGCCTCGAGGTCAAGCCACAGATCCTTGTGTCTGCTCGATATGGAGCCTGTCACTGCTGCTGCAGCTGGTCAGGCAAGTAGCTGTGCACGTGTCCAGGCGTGGTGAGACCTCTCTTCTCTGTGAGGCCCACCAAGACCTAGGTCAGGACGGTAGAGGAAAGCTCAGTTTCCGGCCTCAACAAAAGTCGAGGACTAAGCACCGAGACGTGGAAAATTGGGAGGATCATCTGGGGTTCAGTCACCATTCTCCAAGACCCCCAAATGCCTAGTCCACTGCAGATAAACCTTCCTGCCCTGCACTGCCTTGACTGTCACCCTGAGGCTAGAGGCCCGAAACACCTGCACGTGTCACAGCACTTTGAGCCTCGAGGTCAAGCCACACATCCTTGTGTCCGCTCGATATGGAGCCTGTCACTGCTGCTGCAGCTGGTCAGTCAAGTAGCTGTGCACGTGTCCAGTCGTGGTGAGACCTGTCTTCTCTGTGAGGCCCTCAGGGTTACACCAAGTTCTAGGTCAGGACGGTAGAGGAAAGCTCAGTTTCCGGCCTCAACAAAAGTTGAGGACTAAGCACCGAGATGATTAGGGAAGAATCCCCATAGGCGTCTGGCCACTGGCACTGAAACTGTCCAATCTTTTTGCACAGGGTCGAGTCCCTGGGTTTCCCGTTGTAACTCGAGAGGATCCACCACAACTTGAGAAAAACCAAAAGATTCTCTCCTGCAAGCGGGGTTAGGACCTCGTCTGCTGTGGCGTCTTGGGGAAAATTTTCTTCTCTTTTGGACCTCCAAAGTGTCGTGCTGGTCAGGCAAGTAGCCGTGCATGTGTCCAGGCGTGGTGAGACCTGTCTCTCTGTGAGGCCCTCAGGGTTACACCAAGACCTAGGTCAGGACGGTAGAGGAAAGCTCAGTTTCCGGCCTCAACAAAAGTCGAGGACTAAGCACCGAGACGATTAGGGAAGAATCCCCATAGGAGTCTGGCCACTGGCATTGAAACTGTCCAATCTTGGTGCACAGGGTCGAGTCCCTGTGTTTCCCGTTGTAACTTGAGAGGACCCCGCCACAACTTGAGAAAAACTAAAAGATTCTCCCCTGCAAGCGGTGTGAGGACCTCGTCTGCTGTGGCGTCTTGGGGAAAAATTTCTTCTCTTTTGGACCTCCAAAGTGTCGTTCACCTCCTTGCTGTGACCCAAGAAGTCTCTGGTGCAGCCCGTCCTCACTTAAGGGGATAACCGAGGGTCCCACCATGAATATAAAGGATCCTCAGTATCCCTGCTGAGCTCCAGATGAATGTCCCTTTCCTGCTCTTTCGAAAAAGGGTTCCCAGTACTTTCCTCACATCCCAACAGGAGACACTCAAACCAGGACTGTGGAGAGCAGTATAACGGATCTTACCACCATTCCCCAAAACCCCCAAATACCTCCTTCACTCCAGATGAACCTGATTGCCCTGCACTGGGCCGACTGTCAAAACGAGGCTCGAATCCTGACACACTGGCACGTGTGACAGACCTGGGTGTTTTCTCGAGGTCAAGGCACAGATCCCTGTGTCCACTCGACGGGGAGCATTTTACAGCTTCTGCAGCTGCAGGGGCAAGCGCAAGTGTACGTCTCCAGTCATGACGAGGCCTGACTTTCCTGTGGGGGCTCCATGGGAACCCCAAGATTAATGTCAGCATGGGCGAGGTAAGCTCATGTACCAACTTCAGCAGCAGACGAGGACTGAGGACTCGGCGATGACTGGGGAGGAATTCCCAAATGAGCATGGCAATTGGCAAGAATACTGGCCTCTCCTGAGGCCACAGGGGCGGGTCTATGAGCTACTCCTTGTAACTCGAGAAACCCCGCCAAAATTACTTCAGCACCAGACGAGGACTGAGGACTCGACGACTGGGGAGGAATCCCCAAATGAGTATGGCAATTGGCAAGAAGACTGGCCCCTCCTGATGCCACAGGGGCGGGTCTATGGGCTACTCCTTGTAATACGAGAAACCCCGCCAAAACTCGAGAAACACCAGAAGCTTCTCCCTTGCAAATGGTGTGAGATCCTTATCCACTGTGGCATCTGTGGGGAAATTATTCCTTCCCTCTTGGACCTCGAAGGGCTATTTCACTCCCTTGCTCTGACCCAGGAATTTTCCTGCCCTAGGGATCTCAACCCGAGAGTAACAACAAGGGATCTGCTGCGACTCACCAGAGCCCTGTTTGCCCCTGTTAAGCTCCAGATAATCGTCCCCTTTCCTGTCTCTTAGGGAAAGGTACCCTGGAGCTTCACTCGAATACCAAGAGGAGGTGCTCTCAACAGGAAATTCGGGAGGAACATCAGGGTCTCGGCCACAATTCACCAAGACCCTCAAATGCCTTGTCCAACGCAGATGAACTTGACTGCCCGGCAATGCCTTGACTGTCACCCGGAGATGTCTCCAGTCATGACGAGGCCTGACTTTCCTGTGGGGGCTCCATGGGAACCCCAAGATTAATGTCAGCATGGGCGAGGTAAGCTCACGTACCAACTTCAGCACCAGACGAGGACTGAGGACTCGGCGATGACTGGGGAGGAATCCCCAAATGAGCATGGCAATTGGCAAGAAGACTGGCCTCTCCTGAGGGCACAGGTGCGGGTCTATGGGCTACTCCTTGTAACATGAGAAACCCCGCCAAAACTCGAGAAACACCAGAAGCTTCTCCCTTGCAAATGGTGTGAGATCCTTATCCACTGTGGCATCTGTGGGGAAATTATTCCTTCCCTCTTGGACCTCGAAGGGCTATTTCACTCCCTTGCTCTGACCCAGGAATGGCCCCGCCCTACCTGTCTCAACACGAGAGGAACAACAAGGGATCTGCTACGACTCACCAGAGCCCTGTTTGCCCCTGTTAAGCTCCAGATGATCGTCCCCTTTCCTGTGCCTTAGGGAAAGGTACCCTGGAGCTTCGCTCGAATACCAAGAGGAGGTGCTCTCAACAGGAAATTCGAGAGGAACATCAGGGTCTCGGCCACCATTCACCAAGACCCTCAAATGCCTTGTCCAAAGAAGATGAACTTGACTGCCTGGCAATGCCTTGACTGTCACCTGGAGACTAGATGCACAACACACTGGCACAAGTGACAGCACTTTGGACCTCGAAAGCAAGCCACAGATTCCTCTGTCCGCTCGACTTGGAGCTTGACACTGCTCATGCAGCTGGTCAGGCAAGTAGCCCAGCACGTTTCTAAGTAGACGAAGCCGGTCTCCTCTGGGGGAGCCTCAGGGGAACACCCAAAACCCAGCTCAGGACAGTCGAGAGAAGCTCAGGCACTGGCTTCAGCGCAATTCGAGGATAGGGCACCCAGAGACGATTGGGGAGAAATTCCCAGAGGTGACGGGCAACAGGCACAGAGACTGTCCTCTCCTGAGGCCACAGGGGCGCATCCTGGGCTCCCCGTCGTAACTCGAGAAACCCCGCCACAACTCGAGAAAAACCAGAAGCTTCTCCCTTGCAAGCGGGGTGAGGCCCTTATCCGAGCCGGCGTCTCGTGGGAAATCACCCCTTCCCTCTTGGACCTCGAAGGGCTCCTTCCCTCCCTTGCTGTGACACAAGGAGTTCCCTGCCAAAACCGTCACACCCAAGACGAACTCCAGTGGAACCCCTGCAAATCCAGAGGAGCTCAGTTTGCCCCTGATAAGCTCTAGATGATAGTGCCTTTTCCTGCTCCTTAGTATTAAGTGTCCTGAGGTTTCATCGAATCCCAATAGGAGGTCCTCGCAGTAGAAACGTCGGGAGGAGCATCTGAGTTTCGGCCACTATTCTCCAAGACCCCCAAATGCCTTGTCCACTGCAGATGAACCTGTCTGCCCTGCACTGCCTTAACTGTCACCCCGAGGCTCAATGCCCGAAACACCTGCTCATGTGACAGCACTTTGGTCCTTGAGGGCAAGCCTCACATCCCTGTGTCCGCTCGACAGGCAGCCTGACACTGCTGCTGCAGCTGGTCAGGCAAGTAGCCCTGCACGTGTCCAGGCGACACGAGGCCTGTCTCCTCTGTGGGGCCCTGAGGGGTACTCAAAGATCTAGGTCAGGATGGTCGAGGAAAGCTCAGGCTCTGGCCTCAGCAAAGGTCGAGGTCTGAGTACCTAGACGATTAGGGAAGGATCC
Source organism: Nanger granti (assembly GCA_006408635.1). NCBI lineage: Eukaryota > Metazoa > Chordata > Mammalia > Artiodactyla > Bovidae > Nanger > Nanger granti. The sequence continues at coordinate 19,961 of SJYD01055530.1, read as the reverse complement.
ACATAGGCGTCTGAACACTGGCACGGAAACTGTCCAATCCTGAGTGCACATGGCGGAGTCCCTGGGTTCCCGGTTGTAACCTGAGAGGACCCCGCCACAACTTGAGAAAAACCAAAAGATTCTCCCCAGCAAGCGTGGTGAAGACCTCGTCTCCTGTGGCGTCTAGGGGGAAAGAACCTCTTCTCCGTTGGACCTCCAAAGTGTGGTTCACCTTCTTACTGTGACCCAAGAAGTTTTTTTTGTTGTTGTTCCACCAGTCCTCACTCGAGGGGAAAACCGAGAGTCCCACCATGAATGTAAAGGAACCCCAGTATCCCTGCTGAGCTCCAGATGAGGGTCCCTTTCCTGCTCTATCAGGAAAGAGTTCCCAGCATTTCCCTCACATCCCAAAAGGAGACACTCGAACCCGGGCTGTCTGGAGCAGAATCAGGGGTCTTGGAACCATTCCCCAAACCCCCCAAAACCTCGTTCACTCCAGATGAACCTGACTGCCCTGCACTGGGTCGACTGTCATAATGAGGCTCATAGCCTGACACACTGGCACGAGTGACAGACATGGGTGGTACCTCGAGGTCAAGTCAAAGAGCCCTGTGTCCACCTGTAGGGGAGCATTTCACAGCTGCTGCAGCTGCAGAGGCAAGTGCAAGTGTACGGCTCCAGGAAAGACGAGGCCTGACTTTACTGTAAGGTATCCATGGGAACCCCAAGATTTATATCAGCATAGACGAGGAGAGCTCAGTTACCAGCTTCAGCACAAGACGAGGACTGAGGCCTCGGCAATGACTGGGGAGTAATCCCCAAAGGCACATGGCAACTGGCAAGCAGACTGGCCTCTCCTGAGGCCACAGGGGCAGGTCCATGGGCTCCCCGTCGTAACTGGAGAAACCTCGCTGCAACTCCAGAAATAACAAGCTTCTCACTTGCAAGCGGCGTGAGGCCCTTATCCACTGTGGCATCTCTGGGGAAATCACTCTTTCCTTCTTGGACCGCGAAGTGCTCTTTCACCCCCTTGCTGGGACCCAGGAATTTCTACAAGCTTCTCACTTACAAGCGGCGTGAGGCCCTTATCCACTGTGGCATCTCTGGGGAAATCACTCTTTCCTTCTTGGAATGCGAAGTGCTCTTTCACCCCCTTGCTGAGACCCAGGAATTTCCCCGTCCTACTCGTCTCAACTCGAAAAGGACAACAAGGGGTCTGCTGCAACTCAACAGAGCTCTGTTTGCCCCTGCTCAGCACCAGATGATCGTCCCCTTTCTTGCTCCTTAGAGAAAGGTTACCTGGAGCTTCACTCGTATACCAAGAAGAGGTGCTCGCAACCGGAATGTGGAGAGGAGCATCACGGGTTCAGCCACCATTCATCAAGGCCCCCAAATGCCTTATCCATTGCAGATCAACTTGACAGCCCCGGACTGCCTTGACTGTCACCCCAACCACCCGAGGCTCGAGGCACCAAACACTGGCAAGTGTGAAAGCACATTGGACCTCGAGAGCAAGCCACAGATTCCTCAGTCCGCTCGACAAGGAGTTCCCTGCCACAAGTGTCACACCCAAAATGATCCCCAATGGATCTGCTGCGACTCAAGAGGAGCCCAGTTTTCCCCTGTCCCGAGGCTCGAGGCACCAAACACTGGCAAGTGTGAAAGCACATTGGACCTCGAGAGCAAGCCACAGATTCCTCAGTCCGCTCGACAAGGAGTTCCCTGCCACAAGTGTCACACCCAAAATGATCCCCAATGGATCTGCTGCGACTCAAGAGGAGCCCAGTTTTCCCCTGCTAAGCTCTAAATTATAGTCCCTTTTGCTGCTCTTTAGTCTAAGGTGTCTTGGGGCTTCCATCGCATCCAAAAAAGAAAGTGCTCACAGTAGGAAAGTTGGGAGGAGCATCTGGGTTTCGGCCACCATTCTCCAAGACACCCAAATGCCTTGTCCACTACATATGGACCTGTCTGCCCTGCACTGCCTTGACGGTCATCCGGAGGCTCAATGCCCGAAACATCTGCACGTGTAACAGCATTTTGGGCCTTGNCCCAAATGCCTTGTCCACTGCATATGAACCTGTCTGCCCTGCACTGCCTTGACGGTCATCCGGAGGCTCGATGCCCGAAACACCTGCACGTGTAATAGCAATTTGGGGCTTGAAGTCAAGCCACAGATCCCTGTGTTCGCTCGACATGGAGCCTGACACTGCTGCTGCAGCTGGTCAGGCAAGTGCCGTGCACGTGTCCAGGCAAGACGAGGCCTGTCTCCTCTGTTGGACCCTCAGGGTTTCCCCAAGTCCTAGGTCAGTACGGTGGAGGAAAGTCAGGATCCGGCCTCAGCAAAAGACGACTTCTGAGCAGCGAGACGTGTAGGGAAGAATCCCCAGAGGCACCTGGCAACTGACATGGATTCTGTCTAATCCTGAGTGCACAGGGTCGAGTCCCTGGGTTCCCCCTTGTAACCTGAGAGGACCCCGCCACAACTTGAGAAAAACCAAAAGATTCTCCTTTGTAAGCGGGGTGAGGATCTCTTCTGCTTTGGCATCTCGGGTAAAGAACCTCTTCTCACTTGGACCTCCAGAGTGTCATTCACCTTCTTGCTGTGATCCAAGAAGTTTCTCGCGTCACCCATCCTCACTCAAGGGCAACATTGAGGGTCCCGCCATGAATGTAAAGGAGCCCCAGTATCCCTGCTGAGCTCCAGATGAGGGGCCCTTTACTGATCTGTTGGGAAAGGGTTCCCAGCACGTCCCTCACATCCCAAGAGGAGACACTAGAACCAGGACTGCCGGGAACAGCATCAGAGGTCTTGCCACCATTCCCCAAGACACCCAAATACCTCGTTCACTCCAGATGAACCTGACTGCCCTGCACTGGGTCGAATGTCACGCCGAGGCTCGAAGCCTGACACACGGGAACGTGTGACAGACACGGGTGGTACCTCGAGGTCAAGTCACAGATCCCTCTGTCCACTAGACGGGGAGCCTTTGACAGCTGCTGCAGCTGCAGAGGCTAGCGGAAGTGTACGTCTCCAGGCAACAGGAGGCTTGGCTTTCCTGTGAGGGCTCCATGGGACCCCCAAGATATATGTCAGCATGGGCAAGGAAAGCTCAGGTAACTGCTTCAGCACCAGACGTGGACTGAGGACTCGGCAATGACTGGGGAGGAATCCCCAAAAGCGCATGGCAACTGGCAAGAAGCCTGGCCTCTTCTGACGCCACAGGGGCGGGTCCTTGGGCTCCCTGTTGTAATTCGAGAAACCCCACCACAATTCGATAATTGCCAGAAGCTTCTCCCTTGCAAGCACGGTGAGGCCCTTATCCACTGCAGCATTTCTGGGGAAATCACCCCTTCCCTCTTGGACCTTGAAGGGCTCTTTCCCCACCTTGCTGTGACGTAGGAATTTCCCCGCTCTACCCGTCTCAACTCGACTGGAACAACAGGGATCATCTGCGACTCAACAGAGCCCTGTTTGCCCCTGCTAAGCTCCAGATGATCGTCCCTTTCCTGACCCTTAGAGAAAGGTTTCCTGGAGATTTACTCGAATACCAATAGGAGGTGCTCTCAACAGGAAATTCTGGAGGAGCATCAGGGATTCGGTCACCATTCTCCAAGAACCCCAAATTCCTTGTTTACTGCAGATGATCTTGACAACCCCGCACTGCCTTGACTGTCACCCCGAGGCTCGACGCACGACACACTGGCATGTGTGACAGCACTTTGGACATTGAGAGCAAGCCGGAGATTCCTCTATCTGCTCGACATGGAGAGTGACACTGTTGCTGCACCTGATCAGACAAGTAGCCGTGAACGTGTCCAAGTGAGACGAAGCCTGTCTCCTCTGTGGGAGCCTCAGTGTAACCCCACGACCTAGGTCAGGACGGTCGAAGGAAGCTCAGGCACTGGCCTCAGCACAAGTCAAGGATGGGGCACCCAGAAGCTATTGGAGAGGAATCCCCAGATGTGACTGGCAACTGGCACGGAGACTGTCCTCTCCTGGAGCCACAGGGGCGCATCACTGGGCTCCCAGTCGTAACTCGAGAAACCCCGCCACAACTCGAGAAACACCAGAAGCTCCTCCCTTGCAAGCGGGATGAGGCCCTTATCGGATCCGGCGTCACGTGGGATATCACCACTTTCCTCTTGGTCCTCGAAGGGCTCCCTCACTCCCTTGCTGTGACAAAAGGAGTTCCCGGACAGAGCCGTCGCACACAAGAGGAACCCCAATGGACTGCTGTGACTCAAGTTGAGCCCACTTTGTCCTTGCTAAGCTATAGATGATAGTCCCTTTAACTTCTCCTTAGTGTAAGTTGTCCTGGGGTTTCCATCACATCCCAAAAGGAGGTGCTCGGAGTAGGAAAGTCGGGAGGAGCATCTGGGTTTCGGCCACCATTCTCCAAGACCCCCAAATGCCTTGTCCACTGCAGATGATCCTGTCTGCCCTGCACTGCCTTGACTGTCACCCCGAGGCTCAGCACCCGAAACACCTGCACGTGTGACTGTACTTTGGGCCTCGAGGGCAAGCCACAGATCCCTTTGTCCAGTCTACATGGAGCCTGACACTGCTGCTGCAGGTGTTAAGGCAAGAAGTTGTGCATGTGTCCAGGTGAGACGAGGCCTGTCTCCTATGTGAGGCACTCAGTGGTACAACAAGACCTAGGTTAGATTGGTCGAGGAAAGCTCAGGCTCTGGCCTCAGCAAAAGTCGAGGACTGAACACTTAGAATATTAGGGAAGAATCCCCAGAGGCGCCTGGCAACTGGCACGGAGACTGTCCAATCCTGAGTGCACAGGGGCGAGTCCCTGGGTTCCCCATTTTAACTCGAGAGGACCCCGCCACAACTTGAGGAAAACCAAAAGATTCTCCCCTGCATGCGGGGTGAGGACCTCATCTGCTGTGGCGTCTAGGGGGAAAGATCCTTTTCACTCTTGGACATTCAAAGTGTCGTTCAACTTCTTGCTGTGACCCAAGAAGTTTCTGGAGCCGCCCGACCTCACTCGAGGGGAACACCGAGGATCCCACCATGAATGTTAAGGAGCTTCAGTATCCTTGCTGAACTCCAGATGAGGGTCCCTTTCATTCTGTGTCGGAAAAGCGTTCTCAGCACTTTCCTCACATCCCAACATGAGACACTCGAACCAGGACTGTTTGGAGCAGCATCAGGGGTCTTTCCACCATTCCCCAAGACCCCCAAATACCTCATTCACTCCAGATGAACCTCACTGCCCTGCACTGATTCGACTGTTACCCCGAGGCTCGAAGCCTGACACACTGGCACGTATGACAGACCCAGGTGGTACCTCGAGGTCAAGTCACAGAACCCTGTGCCCTCTCGACAGGGAGCCTTTCATAGCTGCTGCAGCTGCAGAGGCAAGAGCAAATGTACGTCTCCAGGCAAGATGAGGCCTGACTTTCCTGTGAGGGCTCAGTGGGAACACCAAGATTTATGTCAGCATGGGGGATGAAAGCTCAGGTAACAGCTTCAGCACCAGACGTGGACTGAGGACTCGGCGTTGATTGAGGAAGTATCCCCAAAGGCGCATGGAAACTGGCAAGAAGACTTGCCTCTCTTGGGGCAACAGTGGCGGGTCCATGCGCTCTCTGTCAGAACTCGAGAAACTCGGCTGCAACTCTAGAATTACCAGAAGCTTCTCCCTTGCAAGCGGGGTGAGGCCCTTATCCACTGCGGTATCTCGGGGGAAATCACTCCTTCCCTCTTGGACCTCGAAGGGCTCTTTCACCCCCTTGCTGTGACCCAGGTATTTCCCCACCCTACAAGTCTCAACTCCAGAGGAACAACAAGGGATCCACTGCGACTCAACAGAGCCCTGTTTGCCCCTGCTAAGCTCCAGATGATCGTCCCCTTTCCTGCCACTAGGGAAAGGTTCCTTGGAGCTTCGCTCGAATACCAAGAGGAGGTGCTCACAACAGGAAATTCGGGAGGAGCATCAGGGTTTCGGCCACCATTCTCCAAGAACCCCAAATGCCTTGTCTACTGCAGATGAACTTGACAGCCCCGCACTGCCTTGACTGTCACCCGAGGCTTAAAGCACGACACACTGGCATGTGTGACAGCACTTTGGACCTCGAGAGCAAGCCGGAAATATCTCTTTCGCTCGACATGGAGCATGACACTGCTGCTGCAGCTCTTCAGGCAAGTAGCTGTGCACGTGACCAGGTGAAACAAAGCCTGTCTCCTCTGTGGGAGCCTCAGTGTAACCCCAAGACCTAGGTCAGGACGGTCGAGGGAAGCTCAGGCACTGGCCTCAGCACAATTCGAGGACTGGGCACCCAGAGACCATTGGAGAGGAATCCCCAGAGGTGACTGGCAACTGGCACAGAGACTGTCCTTTCTTGACTCCCCAGGGGTGCCTCCGTTTGCTCCCTATCCTAACTCGAGAAACCCCGCCGAAACTCGAGAAACACCAAAAGCTTCTCCCTTGCAAGCCGGGTGAGGCCCTTATCTGCTGNCCCCAGAGGTGACTGGCAACTGGCACAGAGACTGTCCTTTCTTGACTCCCCAGGGGTGCCTCCGTTTGCTCCCTATCCTAACTCGAGAAACCCCGCCGAAACTCGAGAAACACCAAAAGCTTCTCCCTTGCAAGCCGGGTGAGGCCCTTATCTGCTGTGACGTCTCAGGGGAAATCACCCCTTCCCTCTTGTACCTCGAAGGCCTCCTTCACACTTTTGCTGTGGCCCAAGATGTTCCCCGTCCCACACTTTAAAGAGCGGGAGGCTGCTCTGCCCCTATATACCTAAACAATGGAACACCAAGATTTATGTCAGCATGGGCGAGGAAAGCTCAGGTAACTGCTTCAGCACCAGACGTGGACTGAGGACTCGTCATTGTCTGGGGAGGAATCCCCAAAGGCGCATGGCAACTGGCAAGAAGCCTGGCCTCTCCTAACGCCACAGGGGCGGCTCCTTGGGCTCCCTGTCGTAACTGGAGAAACCCGACCACAATTCGATAATTACCAGAAGCTTCTCCCTTGCAAGCAAGGTGAGGCCCTTATCCACTGCAGCATTTCTGGGGAAATCACCCCTTCCCTCTTGGACCTTGAAGGGCTCTTTCCCCCCCTTGCTGTGACGTAGGAATTTCCCCGCTCTACCCGTCTCATCTCGAGTGGAACCACAGGGATCATCTGCGACTCAACAGAGCCTTTTGCCCCTGCTCAGCTCCAGATGATCGTCCCTTTCCTGACTCTTAGAGAAAGATTCCCTGGAGATTTACTAGAATACCAAGAGGAGGTGCTAGCAACAGAAAATTCAGGAGGAGCATCAGGGATTCGGGCACCATTCTCCAAGAAACCCCAAATTCCTTGTCTACTGCAGATGATCTTGACAGCCCCGCACTGCCTTGACTGTCACCCCGAGGCTCAACGCACGACACACTGGCATGTGTGACAGCACTTTGAACCTCGAGAGCAAGCCGGAGATTCCTCTATCCGCTCGACATGGAGAGTGACACTGTTGCTGCAGCTGATCAGACAAGTAGCCATGCACGTGTCCAAGTGAGACGAAGCTTGTCTCTTCTGTGGGAGCCTCAGTGTAACCCCAGATCTAGGTCAGGACGGTCGAGGGAAGCTCAGGCACTGGCCTCAGCACAAGGACGGGGAACCCAGAAGTGATTGGAGAGGAATCCCCAGATGTGACTGGCAACTTGCACGGAGACTGTCCTCTCCTGGGGCCAGAGGGGCGCATCACTGGGCTCCCAGTCATAACTCGAGAAACCCCGCTGCAACTCGAGAAACACCAGAAGCTCCTCCCTTGATCCCTGGAGATTTACTCGAATACCAAGAGGAGGTGCTAGCAACAGAAAATTCAGGAGGAGCATCAGGGATTCGGGCACCGTTCTCCAAGAACCCCAAATTCCTTGTCTACTGCAGATGATCTTGACAGCCCCGCACTGCCTTGACTGTCACCCTGAGGCTCAACGCACGACACACTGGCATGTGTGACAGCACTTTGAACCTCGAGAGCAAGCTGGAGATTCCTCTATCCGCTCGACATGGAGAGTGACACTGTTGCTGTAGCTGGTCAGACAAGTAGCCGTGCACGTGTCCAGGTGAGACGAAGCCTGTCTCCTCTGTGGGAGCCTCAGTGTAACCCCAAGACCTAGGTCAGGACGGTCGAGGGAAGCTCAGGCACTGNCGCTCGACATGGAGAGTGACACTGTTGCTGTAGCTGGTCAGACAAGTAGCCGTGCACGTGTCCAAGTGAGACGAAGCCTGTCTCCTCTGTGGGAGCCTCAGTGTAACCCCAAGACCTAGGTCAGGACGGTCGAGGGAAGCTCAGGCACTGGCCTCAGCACAAGTCAAGGACGGGGCACCCAGAAGCTATTGGAGAGGAACCCCCAGATGTGACTGGCAACTGGCACGGAGACTGTCCTCTCCTGGGGCCACAGGGGCGCATCACTGGGCTCCCAGTCATAACTCGAGAAACCCCGCTGCAACTCGAGAAACACCAGAAGCTCCTCCCTTGCAAGCGGGATGAGGACCTTATCGGATCCGGCGTCACGTGGGATATCACCACATCCCTCTGGGTCCTCGAAGGGCTCCATCACTCCCTTGCTGTGACACAGGAGTTCCCGGACAGAGCCGTAGCACACAAGAGGAACCCCAATGGACTGCAGTGACTCAAGCTGAGCCCACTTTGCCCCTACTAAGCTATAGATGATAGTCCCTTTAACTTCTCCTTAGTCTAAGTTGTCCTGGGGTTTCCATAGCATCCCAAAAGGAGGTGCTTGGAGTAGGAAAGTCGTGAGGAGCATCTGGGTTTCGGCCACCATTCTCCAAGACCCCCAAATGCCTTGTCCACTGCAGATGAACCTGTCTGCCCTGCACTGCCTTGACTGTCACC
>SJYD01055529.1:55918-72296 GCA_006408635.1 Nanger granti | reverse complement strand
ACCCTGGCAACTCGCTCGGAGACTGGCCTCTGCTGAGGCCACAGGGCAGGTCCCTGAGGTTCGCAAAGTAACTCGAGAGGACCACACCACAACTCGAGAAAATCTAGGAGCTTCTCCCCTGCAGGCAGGGTGAGGCCCTTGTATGCTGCGGCTTCTCAGGGAAAATCGTCTCTTCCCTCCTGAACCTCAAAAATGTCCTTTACATCTTTTCTTCGACCCATGAAGTTTTCCGATCCAAACGTACTCCTCGAGAGGAACACCGAAGGTTCTGCCGTGATTATCTCCTGCTCAGCTCCAGATGAGGGTCTCTTTCCCTGCTCCATCTGGAAATAATTCCCGGTGCTCCCCTAGCAAAGCAAGAGGAGGTGCTCTCCCCAGGAGAGGCAGGAGGAACTCCAGGTGTTGTGCCACAATTCCCCAAGACACCCAAATGCCTAGTCAATTCCAGATGCACCTGACTGCCCATCACTGCCTCGATTGTCACCCCGAGGATTGACTCACGCCACGCTGGCGTATTTGACAATCCTGTGGCACCTCCATTGAAAGCCAAAGATCCCTGTGTTCGCTCAAATGGAAAGCCTGACACTGCTACTGCAGTTCAGGGGGGAAGCGGCCGTGCACATTTCCAAGCGAGATGAGGATTGACTCATGCCACGCTGGCGCGTTTGACAGTCCTGTGGCACCTCAAGTGAAAGCCAAAGATCCCTGTGTTCGCTCAAATGGAAAGCCTGACACTGCTACTGCAGTTCGGGGGGGAAGCGGCTGTGCACCTCTCCAAGCGAGACGAGACCTGATTCCCCATTGGAGGCTTCAGAGGAACCCCAAAACCCATGTCAGCAAGGGCAACGAAAACTCAGCCTCCTGCCTCAAATCCAGACGAAGACAGACGTCCCGGCATCGACTAAAGAGGAATCCCCAGAGTCCACTAGCAACTCGCACAGAGACTGGCCTCTCCTGAGGCCACAGGGGAGGGTCTCTGAGGATCCTGTCGTTACTCGAGAGGACCCCACCACAACTCGAATAAAAACATGAGCTTCTCTCTTACAGGCAGGGTGAGGCCCTTGTCCGTTGTGGCATCTCAGGGGAAATCACCCCTTCTTTCTTGAACTTTGAAAGTATCCTTCACACTCTAGCTGCGACCCACAAAGTTCCGTGATCCACCTGTCCACACTCGAGAGGTAAAAGGAGGGTAATGCCGCGACTCATGAGGAGCCCCGTTTTCCCCTACTCAGCTCCAGATGAGGGTTCCTTTCCCTGCTCTGTCGGAAAGGATTTCCGGGGCTCCCCTTACCTCCCAACAGGAGGCGCTGTCCCCAGGAGTGTCTAGAGAAATTCCAGGGGTTGTGCGACCATTTGCCAAGACCCCCAGTTTTATCAGTTCCCTCCAAATGAATCTTATTGCCCTGCACTGCCTCGACGATCACCCTGAGGATCGACTCACGCCACACTGGCACACATGACAGCCCTGTGGCACCTCAGGGGCAAGCCACAGATCCCTGCGCCCAATCGAATGGAAAGCCTGACATTTCTGCTGCAGCTCAGAAGGAAAGCGGCCATGCAAGTATGAACGGGAGATGAGGCCTGACTCACCAGTGGAGGCTCCAGGGGAACCCCAAGACCCAGTCAGCACAGGCGAGGAAAGCTCAGGCTCTGGCTTCAGCAACAGACGAGGGCTGAGGACCTGGCATCGACTGGGGAGGAATTTCCAGAGTCCCCTCGAAACTTGCACAGAGACTGGTTTCTCCTGAGGGCACAATAGCGGGTCCCTGAGGTCCTGAATTCACTCGAGAAGGCTCCACCCCAACTGGAGAAAAACCAGGAGCTTCTCCCCTGCAGGCGGGGTGAGATCTTCGTCCAGTGTGGCGTCTCGGGGGAAAACACCCCTTCTCTCTTGAACCTGGAAAAGGTCATTCACACCCTTGCTGCGATCCACGAAGTTCCCCAACACACCCTTCCTCACCCGAGAGGAACACTGAAGGTCCGCACTGACTCAGGAGGAGCTCGGGTTTTCCCTACTCATCTCCAGATGAGCGTCCCTTTCCCTGAACCATTGGGAAAGTAATCACGGCGCTCGGCATCCCAAGAGAATGCATTCTCCCCAGGAGAGTCGGGAGGTACTCTAGGGGACGTGCCACCATCTCCAAGACCCCCAAATGTCTCCGTCTACTCCAGATGAACCTGATATTCCTGCACTGCCTCGACTGTCACACTGAGGATCGACTCACGTCACGCTAGCGCGTGTGACAGCCCTGTGGCACCTCGAGGGAAAGCCTCAGATCCCTGTGTCCACTTGATGGGAAGCCTGACACTGCTGCTGCAACTCGGTAGGAAAACGGACACGCACATCTCCACACAAGACGAGGCCTGAATCCCCTGTGCAGTTTTCAGAGGAACCCCAAGGCCCATATCAGCAATGGCGAGGAAAACTCAGGCTCTGATCTCAGATCCAGATGATGACTGAGGACCTGGCATCAACTGTGGTGTAATCATCAGATGCTCCTCGCAACTCGAGCGGGGACTTGTCCTCTTGTGAGGCCACAGGTCGGGTCCCTGAGGTCCCTGTCATAACTCAAGAGACCCCGACACAATTCGAAAAAAAACCAGGAGGTTCTCACCTGCAGGTGTGTTTAAGCTGTGGTACCCTACAGCGTCTCAGGGGGAAATCACCCCTTCCCTCTTGAACCTCCAAAGAGTTCTTCACACCCTTGCTGCGACACACAGGGTTCCAAGACATACCGGACCCCACATGAGAGGAACACCGAGGATTCCATACTACTCAAGAGCAGCCCCGTTTTCCCCTGCTCAGCTACAGATGAGAGTCCCTTTCCCTGCTTCCGTGGGAAAGGTTACCCAGCGCTCCCCTTGCATCCCAGGGGGAGGCACTCTCCCCAGCAGAGTCGGGAGAAACTACAGGGGTCATGCCACCATTTCCAAAGATCTCCAAATATCTCAGTCCACACCAGATGAATCGGATTGCCCTGCACTGACTCCACTGTCACCCTAACGATTGACTCACACCACGGTGGCATGTGTGAAAGTTTTGTGGCACCTCAATGGAAAGGCACAGATCCCCGTGTCCACTCGACGAGAAGCCTGACACTGCTGCTGCAGCTTGGGAGGAAAGCAAACATGCACTGACTCCCTGTGAGACGAGGCCTGACTCCTGTGTGGAGACTCCAGGGGAACACCAAGACACATGTCAGCACGGGCGAGGAAACTCAGCCTCAGGCCTCAACTCCAGACGAGAACTGATGACCCAGCACCGACTGGGTAGGAACCCCGAGAGGGCCCTTGCAAGTCTCACAAAGACTAGCCTCTCCTGAGGCCACAGAGCAGGTCCCTGGGGCCCTGATAAAACACGAAAGACCCTGCTGCATCTAGAGAAAAACCAGCAGCTTTTCCCCTGCAAGTTCAGTCAGGACCTTGTCCACTGAAGCGTCTCAGGGGAAATCACCCCTTCCTTCTTGGACCTAGAAAGGCTGCTTCACACTCTTCCTGTGACCCACGAAGTTCCCCAACCCATCCAAACCCACTCGAAAGGAACACCGAGGGTCCCACCGCCAACTGGGTATGGAATCCCGAGAGGACCCTCACAACTCTCACAGAGACTGCCCTCTCCTCAGGCCACAGGGGCGGTTTCCTGGGTTCACAGTTGTTACTAGAGAGGACCCTGCCGCAACTCAGAAAAACCAAGAGGATCTCCGATTTCCCCTGCTAAGCTTCAGATGAGGGTACCTTTCTCTGCTCTGCCAGAAAATGATTCCCAGCTCTCCCCTCGCATCCCAAGAGGAGACACTTAACCAAGAAAGGAGGGGGGGAATTCCTGGGGTCGTGCCACCATTTGCCAAGACCCCAAATGCCTCAGTCCACTCCAGATAAACCTGATTGCCCTGCACTGCCTCGACTGTCACCATAGGATCGACTCACACCACGCTGGCATGTTTGACTGCCACGTGACAAATACAGGGCAAGACTTGAATCCCTGTGTCCATTCAATGGGGAGCCTGACACTGATGCTGCAGCTCAGGAGGAGAGTGGCCTAAACGTCTCCACACGAGACGAGACCTGACTCCACTGTGGAGGCTCCAGGGAAACCCCAAGACCCATGTCAGCATGGGTGAGGAAAGCTCAGGCTCTGGCCTCAGCTCCAGACGAGGACTGAGGATGCGGCACCAACTGACGCAGAATCCCCAGAGAACCATCGCAACTCACATGGAGACTGGCCTCTCCTGAGGCCACAGGGGCGGGTCCCTCGTGTCCCTGTAGTAACTCAAGAGGACCCCTCCGCAATTTGGGAGCACAACAGCTTCTCTCCTGCAGCAAGTGAGGCCCTTGTGCTTCGTGGCCTTTCGGGGGAGATCACCACTTTCCTCTTGGACCTCAAAAGGCTCCTTCACACACTTGCTATGACCGACGAAGCTCCCCGAACGACCCTTCACTTCGAGAGGAACACCGAGGATCCTGTCATGACTCAAGAGGTGCCCCGTGTTCCTCTCCTCAGCTTTAGATGAGGGTCACTTTCAGTCCTATATCGGGAAAGATTTCAACGCCCTTCCCTCACATTCCTAGAGCAAGTGCTCTCCCGTGGAGTGTGATGAAGAACTCCAGGCCTCGTTCCACCATTTTCCAAGTCCCCCAAAACCTTCAGTCCACTCCAGATGAACCTATTACCCTGCGCTGCCTGGAATATCACCCCGAGGACCAACTCACGCCACTCTTGCACGTGTGACAGCACTATGGCACCTCGAGGGCAAGCCAAAGATCCCTGTGTCCGCTTGACGGGAAGCCTGACACTGCTGCTGAGGCTCAGGAGGAACTCGGGCATACATGTCTCCACTCAAGAAGAGGCCTCACACCACTGTGGAGGATCCAGGGGACCCCAAACTCAAGTCAGCACTGGCGAGGAAAGCTCAGGCTCCGGCCTCAGCTCCATAAGAGGACTGAGGACTCGGCGTCAACTGGGGATGAATCACCAGAGGCCTCTCGAAACTGGCACAGAGATTGGCCTCTCCTGAGACCACAGGGGCGGGTCCCTGGGGTTCGCTTCAACTCAATAGGATCCCGGCGTGACACAAGAAAAACCAAGAGCCTCTTCCCTGCATGCAAGTTGAGGCCCTTTTCCACTGCAGTGTCTCTGGGGAAATCTCCCCTTCTCTCTTTGACCTCGAAAGTCTCCTTCACTCCCTTGCTGTGACCCACGAAGTTCCCTGACCCACCCGTCCCCACTCAAGAGGAACACCGAGGGTTTTGACATGACTCAAGGCATCCCCGTTTTACCCTGCTTATCTCCAGATGAGGTTCCCTATCCTTGCTCTGTTGAGAAAGGTTTCCTTCACTTCCCTAGCATCTGAAGGTGACACTCGACACAGGAAACTCGGTGAGAACTCCATGGGTCGTACCACCATTCCCCAAGACACTCAAATGCCTCAGTCCACTCCAGATGAACCTGAATGCCCTGAACTGACTCGACTCTCACCCCTAGGATCGACTCAAGACTAGATGGCAAGTGTGACAGCCCTGTGGCACGTTGGGGGCAAACCACAGATCCCAGTGTCCGTTCGACAGGGAGACTGACACTGCTGCTGCAGCTTGAGAGGGAAGCGGCCGTACACGTCTCCACACGAGACAAGGCAGGACTCCACTGTAGAGGCTCCAGGGGAACCCCAACCCATGTCAGCATGGTATGGAAAGTTCAGCGTCTGGCCTCTGATTTAGACAAGGACTGAGAACTTGGCACAGCCTGGGGCAGGAATCCCCATAGGCCCCTCGGAACTTGCACAGAGACAGGCCTCTCCTGAGGCCACAGGGGAGGGTCCCTGCGGTACAAGACATACCTCGAGGGGACCCCACCGCAACAGGAGAAAAACCAGGGGCTTCTACCCTGCAAGCAGGGTGAAGCCCTCGACTGCTGCATCGTCTCAGGGTAAATCACATCTTTCCTCTTGGACGTTGAAAGGCTCCTTCACACGCTTGCTGTGACCCACAAAGTTCCCTGACCCACGTGCCAACATGAAAAAAACAATGAGGCACCCGCTGCGACACAAGAGGAGCCCCCATTTCCCCTGCTCAGCTCCAGATGAGTGTCCTTTTCCCTGGTCCGTCAGNGACGTTGAAAGGCTCCTTCACACGCTTGCTGTGACCCACAAAGTTCCCTGACCCACGTGCCAACATGAAAAAAACAATGAGGCACCCGCTGCGACACAAGAGGAGCCCCCATTTCCTCTGCTCAGCTCCAGATGAGGGTCCTTTCCCCTGGTCCGTCAGGAAAGGATTCCCGGCTCTCCCCTCGCATTCCCAGAGGAGGTGATTGCAACAGGAGACTCGGGAGGAACACCAGGGGTCGTGCCATCATTCCCCAAGATTCTCAAATGCCTCGTCCACTCCAGATGAAGCTGATAGCCCTGCTCCGCCTCAATTGTCACCCCGAAGATCGATTCACTCCACTCACTCCACTCCAGGTCTGGAAAGTGTGTCAGACCTGGGCTACACTGAGTGCAAGCCACAAATCCCTGTGTCCACTTGAAGGAGAGCCTGACATTGCTGCTGCAGCTCGGGACGAATGTGGCAGTGCACATCTCAACGTGAGACGTGGACTGACACCCTTGCGAGGGCTCCAGGGGTACCCCAAGACCCAAGTCAGCATGGGCGAGGAAAGCTCAGACTCCGGCCTCAGCTCCAGACGAGGGCCAAGGACACAACACCAAATTGGAAGGGATCTCCAGAGGCCCTTCTATACTCGCACGGAGACTGGCCTCTCCTGAGGACACAGCGGCAGGCCTCAGGGATCCCTATTGTAGCTCGAGAGGACACAGCCACAAATCGAATAAAAACAGGAGCTTCTGCCCTGAGGGTGGGGTGAAATCCTTGTACACTGCAGCCTCTAGGGGGAAATCATATCTTCCCTCTTGGACCTTGAGAGACTCCATTACACCCTTGCTCTGACCCACGAATTCCCCATACATACACATCCCCACTCAAGAGGAATACCGAGGATCCCGTCACAACTCAAGATGAGCCCCGTTTTCTCTTTCTGAGCTCCAGATTATGGTCCGTTTCTCTGCTATGTCAAGAAAGGATTCCAGGCGCTACCCTCGCATACCAAGAAAAGGCAATTGCGCCAGTAGTGTTGAGAGGAACACCAGGGGTCATGCCACCATTCCCTAAGACCCCAAAAACCCCCTCCATTCCAGATGAACCTGATTTCCCTGCACTGCCTCGACTGATCCCAAGGATGAACTCACGCCATGCTGCACGTGTAACAGCACTGGGGTACGTTGAGGGCAAGGAACAGGTCCCTGTGTCCGCTTGAGGGGGAGCCTGACACTGCTGCTGCATCTCAGGACGAAAGCGGCCATACATGTCTCCATGCGAGACGAGACTGACTCCCATGTGGGGGCTCCAGGGGCAACCCAAGACACATGTCAGCACGGGCGAGGAAAGCTCAGGCTCCCGCCTCAACTCCAGAATAGGACTGAGGAGGTGCCGCCAAGAAGGGGGATTACCAGAGGCCCCTCGCAACTCCCAAGGAGACTGGCCTCTCGTGAGGCCACAAGGGCGGGTCCCTGGGGCCCCTGTATTAAATTGAGAGGACCTTGCCTAAACTCGAGAAAAACCAGGAGCTTCTCCCCTGCAGGCGGGGTGAACACCTAATGCGCCGGGGCGTATCAGGGGAAATCACCCCTTCCCTCTTAGACCTCGAAAGTCTGATTCACACCCTTTCTGTGAGCCTCGATTTTCCCCTACACAACCGTTCCCCCTCGAGAGGAACACCGAGGGTCCCACCGCGAGTCAAGAGGTGCCCCGTTTTCCCCTGCTCAGCTCCAGATGAGGGTCAATTTCCCTGCTCCGAAGGGAAAGGATTCCCGCCTCTCCCCTTACATCCCAAGAGGATGAGCTCGCACCAGAAGAGTTGGGAGGAACACCAGGGATCGTGCCACCATTCCCCAAGACCCCCAAATGCCTCATCCACTCCAGATGAACCTGACAGCCTTGCACTGCCTCGACTGTCACTGCAACGATCGACTCTCGACCCGCTGGCACGTGTGACAGCCCTGGGTTACTTCGAGGGAAAGAAACAGATCCCTATGTCCGATTGACTGGGATCCTGACACTGCTGCTGCAGCTAGGAAGGAAAGCGGCCTTGCATGTTTCCACGCGAGACGAGGCCTGTGTTGCCTTTTGGGGCCTCATGGCAACCTAAAGAACAATGTCAGCACGAGCAAGGAAAGCTGAGACTCCAGCCTCAGCTCCAGATGAGGAGTGAGGACCCAGCGTCAACTGGGGAGGAATCCCAGATGCCCCTCTCAACTCACCTGGAGACTGGCCTCTACTGAGGCCACAGCAGTGGGCCGCTAGGGTCCCGTCTTATCTCAAAAGTACCCTGCCACCACTCGAGAAAAACCATGAGCTTCTCCCCTTCAGGTAGGGTCAGGCTTTTTTCCGCTGAGCGTCTCGGTCGAAATCAGCCCTTCCCTCTTGGACCGCGAAAGACTCCTTCACACCCTTACTCCGACCTACGAAGTTTGTCCACCCAGCCGCCCCCCTCTAGTGGAAAACCGAGGGTCTCTCTGAGACTCAAGAAGAGCCCCGTTTTCCCATGCTCAGCTCCAGATTACGGTCTCTTTCCCTGCTCCCTTGGGTAAGGTTTCCCTTTGCTACCGTTGCATCCCAAGAAAAGGCACTCGCACCAGGAGTGTTGGGAGGAACACCAGGAGCCATGCCTCCATTACCTAAGATCAACAAATGCCTCATCCACTCCAGATGAACCTGACTGCCCTGCACTGCCTCCACTGTCTCCCTGAGGATCGACATGCCACAGTAGCACGTGTGACAGCCCTGGGGTACCTAGAGGGCAAGCAACAGATCCGAGTGTCTGCTCAACGGGGATACTGACACTGCTGCTGCAGATCGGGAGAAAAGCGGCCATGCATGTCTCCATGTGAAAGGAGGCCTTACTCCACTGTGGGGGATCCAGGGAAACCCTGAGACCCATGTCAGCATGGGCGTGCAAATCTCGGGCTCCGGCCTCAGATCCAGATGAAGACTGAGGACCCGGCGCCCACTGGGGAGGAATCCCCAGAGCCCCTTGAACACCCACGGAGACTGGCCTCTCCTGAGGCCACATTGGTGGGTCCCTGGGGTCCCTGTCATAACTGGAGAGGGCCCTGAATAACTCGAGAAAAACCAGGAGCTTCTCCCCTACACGTGGGATAAGGCCATTGTTCACTGCAGCGTCTTGGGTGAAATCACCCCTTTCCTCTTGGACCTCGAAAGGCTCTTTCACACCCTTTCTGTGATCCACGAAGTCCCCAGACCTACACGTCTCCACTCGAGAGGAACAGCAATGTTCTTCTGTGACTCAAGAGGAGCCCGATTTCCCTTGCTCAGCTTCAGATGTGGGTGCTTTTCTCTGCTCTGTCGAGAAAGGATTCCTGGCGCACCCCTCACATCCCAAGAAGATGTGCTAGCACCAGGAGTATTGGGAGGAACACCAGGGGTCGTGAAACCATTCCCCAAGACCCCCAAATGCCTCGTCCACTCCAGATGAACCTGAATGCCCTGCACTGCCTCGACTGTCACCGCGAGGATCGACTCTCGACACTGTCACGTTTGACAGCCCTGGGATACCTTGAGGGCAAGCCACAGATCCCTGTGTCCTCTCAATGGGAAGCCTGAAACTGCTGCTGCAGTTCGGACAGAAAGCAGCCGTGCACGTCTCCACACGAGAGGATACCTGACTCCCCTGTGTGGACTCCAGGCAAACCTCGAGACCCATGTCAGCTCGAGCGAGGAAAGCTCATGTTCCGACCTCAAATCCAGACAAAGACTGAGGACACAGCGCCGACTGGGGAGGAATCCCCAGAGGCGCCTGAACTCACACGGAGACTGGCCTCTCCGAGGCTACAGGGGCTGGTGTCTGTGGTCCCCGTCGTAACTAGAGTGGACCCTGCACTAGTCGAGAAAACCAGGAGCTTATCTCCTGCAGGTGAAGTGAGGACCTTGTCTGCTCTGGCGTCTCAGGGGAAACACCCCTTCTCTCTTGGACCTCGAAAGGCTCCTTCACACCCTTGCTGTGACCCATGATGTTCCCCCACCCACAAGTCCCCATTTAAGAGGAACACCAAGAGTCCTGCTGCGACTCAAGAGGAGCCCCGTTTTCCAATGCTCAGCTCCAGATGAGGGTCCCATTCCCTGCTCCACTGGGAATGGGTTCCCGGCGCTGGCTCACATCCCAAGAGGGGGCGCTCCCGCCAGGAGTCTCAGGAGGAGATCCTGTTGTCAGGCCACCATTTCCCAAGACACCTAAATGTATCATCCAGTCCACATGAACCTTACTGCCCTGCACCGCCTCGACTGTCCCCTCGAGGCTCGATTCTGAACACACTGGCACGTGTGACAGCCCTGGGGTACCTCGAGGGTAAACCACAGACACCTGTACCGCACGAAGGGGAGTCTGTCTTTATTGCTGCAGCTGGGGAGGCAAACGGCCGTGTACGTGTCCAGGCGAGAAGAGGCCTGATTCCCTTGTGGGGGCTCCGGGGGAAACCCAAGACCTATGTCAGCATGGGCAATGAAAGCTCAGGCTCTGGCCTCAGTACCAGACGAGGACTGAGGACCAGTCAACTACTGGGAAAGAATCCCCAGAGGAGCCTTGCAACTGGCATAGAGACTGGCCTCTCCTGAGACTACAGGGGTGGGTTCCTGGGGTCCCTGTCATTACTCAAGAGGACCCCAACTCAACTCGAGGAAAATTAGAAGCTTTTCCCTTGCAGGCGGGGTGAGACCCTTGTCCACTGCAGCATCTCGGGAGATATCTCTCCTTCCCTCATGGACCTGGAAAGCCTCCTTTACAACATTGCTCTGACCCAAGAAGTTTCATCCCCACTAGAGAGGATGCTGGAGCGTCCCTCTGTGACTCAAAACGTGTCCCGTTTGCCCCTGCTCAGCTCCAGATGAGTGTCCCTTTTGAAGCTCCTTCGGGAAAGGGTTCCTGGCGCTCCCCTTACATCCCAGGATGAGGTGCTCACACCAGGAACGATCAGAGTATCATCAGTGGTGGGGCCACTATTCCCCAAGACCCCCTAATGCCTCGTCCACTGCAGATGACCTTGACTGCCCTGCACTGCCTCGTCTGTTACCCTGAGGCTCGAAGCCTGACACACTGGCACGTGTGACAGCCCAGGGGTACCTTGAGGGCAAGACACTGATCCCTGTGTCCACTTGACAGGGAGCCTGACACTGCTGCTGCAGTTAAGGAGGCAAGCGGCCGTGCACGTCTCCATTTGAGACGAGGCCTGACTCCCCTGTGGGAGCTCCAGGGAAACCCCAAGACCGACGTCAACATGGGCAAGAAAAGCTCAGGCTCCAGCCTCAGTACCAAATGAGGATTAAGTACCCAGCAACGAATGGGCAAGAACCCTCAGAGGCACCTGGCATCTTGCACAGAGACTGGCCTCTCCCAAGGGCACAGGGCCAGGTCTCAGGGGTCCCAGTCGTAAATCGAACTGACCCTGCTGCAACTTGAAAAAAACAGAAGCTTCTCATCTGTAGGAGATGTGAGGCCCTTTTCCGCTGCAACCTCTCGGGAAAAATCACCCCTTTCATCTTAGACCTCGAAACGCTCCTTCACACCCTTCCTGTGACCCAAGAAGATCCCCACCTCACCGTCCTCACCTGAGAAGAATACCAATGGTTCTGCCGCGACTCAAGAGGAGCCACGTTTTAACATGCTAGCTCCAGATGAGTGTCCCATTCTCTGCTCTGTCGAGAAAGGGTCCTCAGCACTCTGCTCGCATCCCAAGAAGTGGGACTCGCATCAGGAATGTCGGGAGGAGCATCAGGTGTTGGACCATCATTCCCAAAGAACCCCAAATGCCTCCTCCACTCCAGATGAAATTGACTGCCCTGCACTGCCTCGACAGTCACCCCTAGGCTCGACGCCCGACACACTGACATGTGTGACAGCCCAAGTGTACATTGAGGGCAAGCCATAGGTCCCTGTTTCCACCCAGTAGGGAGCCTGACACTGCTGCTTCATCTGGGGAGGAAAGTGGCCATGCATGTCTCCAGGAGAGACGAGACTTCACTCCCCGTGTGGTCTCCAGGGGAACCCAAGACCTACCTCAGCACGGGCAAGGAATGTTAATGCTCTGGACTCACAACCAGACGAGGACTGAGGACCCGGTGACAACTGGGGAGGAATCCCCAAAGGCGCCTGGAAACTGGCATGGAGACTGGCCTCTCCTGAGGCCACAGGGGTGGGTCCCTCGGGTCTCCATCGTAACTCGAGAGGATCCCACTTCAACTCGAGAAAAATGAGAAGATTCTCCCCTGCAGGCAGGGTGAAGTCTTTGACCACTGCGGCATCTCGGGGGTAATCACCCTTTCCTTCTTGGACCTCAAAAGGCTCCTTCACACCCTTTCTGTGTCCCAAGAAGTTCTTCGCCCCACCTGTCACTACTCGAGAGGAACTCCTAGGGTCCCGCCGTGACTCAAGAATAGCCCCGTTTTCCCCTGCTCAGCTCCAGATGAGGGTCCATTTCTCTGCTCCGTCGTGCAAAGATTCCTGGAGATTTCCTCGCATCACAGGAGGAGGCGCTCACACCAGGAGAGTCAGGAGGAGCATCAGGGGTCGGGCCACCATTTACCAAGTCCCCTAAATGCCTCGTCCCCTCCAGATGAACCTGACTGCCCTGCACTGCTTCAACTTTCACCCTGAGTTTCGACGCCCAACACACTGGCACATGTGACAGCCCTGGGATACCTCGAGGGCAAGCCACAGATCCCTGTGTCCACTTGATGAGGAGCCTGACACTGCTGCTGCAGCCGGGGAGGCAAGCGACCATGCACATCTCCAGGCAAAACGAGGCTGACTCACCTGTGGTGGCTACCGGGGAACGCCAAGACCTATGTCAGCACAGGCGATGCAAGCCCTGGCTCTGGTCTCGGTACCATACGAGGATTGAAGACCAGGCAAAGGCTGGGGAAGAATCCCCAGAGGCGCCAAACAACTGGCACAGGAACTGGCCTCTTCTGAGATCACAGGGGCAGGTCTCTAGGATCCACATTGTAACTCGACAGGATCCCACTGCAAGTCGAGGAAAACCAGAAGCTTCTCCCCTGCATGTGGGGTGAAGCCCTTGTCTGCTTCGGTGTCTTGAGGGAACTCACCCCTTCCCTCTTGGACCTTGAAAGGGTCCTTTTCACCCTTCCTGTAACGCAAAAAGTTCTCCCCCCCACTCATCCCCAATTGAGAGGAAACCCAAGGGTCCTGGTGAGACACAAGAGAAGCCCCATTTCCCCTGCACAGCTCCAGATGAGGGTCCCTTTCCCTGCTCCGTCGGGAAAGGGTTCCCTGTGGTATCCTAGCATCCAAAGTGGAGGTGTTTTCACCAGGATAGTCAGGAGGAGAATCAGGTTTCTGGCCACCATTCCCCAAGACCCCCAAATGCCTCCTCCACTCCAGATGAACCTGACTGCCCTGCACTGCCTCAAATGTCATCTCGAGTTCTGACGCCCCCCCACATTCTCACGTGTGACAGCCCTGAGGTATCTCGATGGCAAGCCACAGATCCCGGTGTCCGCTCGACGGGGAGCCTGACAATGCTGCTGCAGCCAGGGACCAAAGTGGCTGTGCATGTCTTAGCGCAAGACGAGGACTTACTCCCCTGTTGTGGCTTCAGGAGGCCCCAAGACCTATGTCAGAATAGGTGAGGAAAGCTCAGCATCTGGCCTCAGGATCATATGAGGAATGAGGACCCAGGGACGACTGGGGAGGGATCCACAGAGGCGTCTCACAACTCGCTCGGAGACTTGCCTCTCCTGAAGCCAAAGGGGCGGGTCCCTGGTGTCCCCGTCATAACTCGAGAGGACCCCACCTCATCTCGAGAAACACCAGAAGCTTCTCCAATGCAGGCGGGGTGAGTACCTTGTCTGCTGTGGCGCCTTAGGGGAAATCACCGCTTCCTTCTCGGACCTCGAAAGGCTCCTTCACACCCTTGCTGTGACCCAAAAAGTTCCCCGCCCCACTGGCACCACTCGAGACGAATGCCGAGGGTCCAGCCACGACTCAAGAGGAGCCCCGTTTTCCCCTGCTCAACTCCAGATGAGGGTACCTATCCCTGCTCCGTCACGAAAGGGTTCCCAGTGCTCTCCTCGCATCCACAGTGGAGGCGCTCGCACCAGGAGAGTCGGGAGGAGC
Source organism: Nanger granti (assembly GCA_006408635.1). NCBI lineage: Eukaryota > Metazoa > Chordata > Mammalia > Artiodactyla > Bovidae > Nanger > Nanger granti. The sequence goes on along the minus strand of SJYD01055529.1, from coordinate 58,096 downwards.
ATCAGGGGTCGGGCCACCATTCCCCAAGACGCTGAAATGCCTCATCCACTCCAGTTGAACCTGAATGCCCTGCACTGCCTCGAATATTATCTCGAGGCCTGACACCCAATACATTGGAAGGTGTGACAGCCCTGAAGTATCTCGAGGGCAAGCCACACATCCCTGTGTCCGCTCGACGGGGAGCCTGACACTGCTGCTGCAGCCAGAGAGGCAAGAACGCAGCACTTTTCCAGGTGAGACGAGGACTGACTTCCCTGTGTGGGCTCCAGGGGAAGCCCAAGAGCTATGTCAGCAGGGGTAAGGAAAGCTCAGGTTCTGGCCTCAGCAACAGACTAGGACTGAGGACCAGGCGACGACTGGGGAAGAATCCCCAGATGACCCTGGAAACTGACATGGTGACTGGCCTCTCCTGAGGCCTAAGCGGTGGGTTCCTGGGGTCCCCGTCTTTACTTGAGAGGACCACGACTCAATTCGAGAAAAACTGGAAGCTTCTCCCTTGCTGGCGGGGTGAGGCCCTTGTCCACTGCAGCATCTCGTGAGATATCGCCCCTTCCCTTTTGAACCTGGAAAGCCTCCTTTACACCATTGCTCTGACCCAAGAAGTTTTCACGCCACCAGTCTCCACTAGAGTGGAGCCTGGAGGGTCTCACCACGACTCAAGAGGAGACTTGTTTTCCCCTGCTCAGGTCCAGATGAGGGTCCCTTTCCCTGCTGCATCGAGAAAGGGTTCCCAGTGCTCCCTTCACACCCCAACAGGTGGTGCTCACGTCAGGACAGTTGCGAGGAGAATCAGTATCGGGCCACCATTCCCCAAGACCCCCAAATGCCTCGTCCACTCCAGATGAACATGACTGCCTGGCACTGCCTCTACTGTCACCATGATAATCGACGCCCAACACACTGGTAAATATGACAGTCCTGGGGTACCTCGAGGTCAAGACACAGATCCCTGTGTCTGCTCGACTGGAAGCCTGACACTGCTGCTGCATCTGGGGAGGCAATGGGCCACGCACTTCTGCAGGCGAGATGAGTCTAGACTCCCCTCTGTGGGATCCAGGGGAAACCCAAGACTTATGTCAGCAAGGGCAAGGAAAGCTCAGGCTCTGGCCTCAGTAACACACGACGACTGAGGACCAGGCAACAACTGGGGAAGAATCCCCAGAGGCGCCTAGCAACTGGCACGAAACTGGCCTCTCCTGAGACGACAGGGGTGGGTCTTTGGGGTCCCTGTCATAACTCGAGAGGACCCCACTGAAACTTGAGGAAAACCAGAAGCTTCTACCCTGCAGGCGGGGTGAAGCCCTTTTCCTCTGCGGCATCTCAGGGCAAATCACCCCTTCCTTCTTGGACCTGGAAAGACTTCTTCACACCCTTGCTGTGACTCAAGAAGTACCCCATCCCACATGTCCCCACTCTAGAGGAACCCCGAGGGTCTGGCTGCGGCTCAAGAGGAGCCTCGTTTGCCCCTGTTCCTCTTTAGAGGAGGGTCCCTTTTCCGGCTCCTTTGGGAAAGGGTTAACGGTGCTCCCCTCGCATCCCAGGATGTGGAGCTCATACCAGGCGAGACGGGAGGATCATCAGTGGTGGGGCCCCTATTCGCTAAGTACCCCAAATGCCTTGTCCACTCCAGATGAGCATGACTGCCCTGCACTGCCTCGACTGTCACCCCGAGGCTCGACACTGACACACTGGAAAGTGTGACAGCCCTGGGGTACCTCGAGGACAAGCCACAAATCCCTGTGTCCGCTTGACTGGGACCCAGACACTGCTGCTGCAGCTGGGGAAGCAAACAGCTGGGCACGTCTCAAGGGCAAAACAAAGCCTGACTCCCCTGTGGGGGCTCCAGGGGAACCCCACGACTGATGTCAACACGGGCGAGCAAAGCTCAGGCTCCGGCCTCCGTACCAGATGTGAACTAAATACCCGGCAGTGACTGGGCCGTAATCCCCAGAGGCGCCTGGCAATTGACACGGAGACTTGCCTCTCCTGAGGCCACAGTGCCGGGTCCCTGGGGTCCGACTCGTAACTCGAGAGGAACCCGCTGCAACTTGAGAAAAAACAGAATCTTCTCCTCTGCAGGCGTTGTGAGGCCATTTCTGCTGCGGCCTCTCGGGGAAAATCACCCCTTCCCTCTTAACCTCGAAAGGCTCCTTCACACCTTTGCTGTGACCCAAGAAG
>SJYD01055529.1:7350-54854 GCA_006408635.1 Nanger granti | reverse complement strand
GTGTGACAGCCCTGGGGTACCTCGAGGACAAGCCACAAATCCCTGTGTCCGCTTGACTGGGACCCAGACACTGCTGCTGCAGCTGGGGAAGCAAACAGCTGGGCACGTCTCAAGGGCAAAACAAAGCCTGACTCCCCTGTGGGGGCTCCAGGGGAACCCCACGACTGATGTCAACACGGGCGAGCAAAGCTCAGGCTCCGGCCTCCGTACCAGATGTGAACTAAATACCCGGCAGTGACTGGGCCGTAATCCCCAGAGGCGCCTGGCAATTGACACGGAGACTTGCCTCTCCTGAGGCCACAGTGCCGGGTCCCTGGGGTCCGACTCGTAACTCGAGAGGAACCCGCTGCAACTTGAGAAAAAACAGAATCTTCTCCTCTGCAGGCGTTGTGAGGCCATTTCTGCTGCGGCCTCTCGGGGAAAATCACCCCTTCCCTCTTAACCTCTTGCCTCTCCTGAGGCCACAGTGCCGGGTCCCTGGGGTCCGACTCGTAACTCGAGAGGAACCCGCTGCAACTTGAGAAAAAACAGAATCTTCTCCTCTGCAGGCGTTGTGAGGCCATTTCTGCTGCGGCCTCTCGGGGAAAATCACCCCTTCCCTCTTAACCTCGAAAGGCTCCTTCACACCTTTGCTGTGACCCAAGAAGTTCCCCGCCGCACCCATCCCCACTCGAGAGGAACCCTGAGGGTCCCGCCACGACTCAAGAGGAGCCCCGTTTGAACCTACTAGCTCCACATGAGTGTCCCTTTCCCTGCACCGACTTGAAAGGCTTCCCTGCACTCCCCTCGCATCCCAGGATGAGGCGCTTGCCCCAGGAGAATTGGGAGCATCAGGGATCAGGCCACCAATCCACAAATCCCCCAAATGCCTCGTCCACACCAAATGAACCTGCCTGCCCTGCACTGCCTTGACTGTCACCCTGAGGTTCGAAGCGTGACACACTGGAACATGTGAAAGCACTGGGGTACCTTAAGGGCAAGCTACAAAACCCTGTGTGCGCTCTACGGGGAGCCTGACATTTCTGCTGCAGCTGGGGAGGCAAGCAGCTAGGTGTGTCTCCAGGTGAGACGAGGCCTGACTCACCTGAGTGGGCTCCAGGGGAACCTCAGTGTCTATGTCAGCATAGGCGAGGAAACCTCAGGCACCTGCCTCAGCATCAGACGAGGACACAGGACATGGTGACGACTGGAAAGGAATACCCCGAGGCGCCTGGAAACTGTCACGGAGAATGGCCTCTTCTGAGGACACAGGGGTAGGTCCCTGGGGTCCCCGTTGTAACCCGAGGTGATCCTGCCACAACTCGTGAAAAACCAGAAGCTTCTCACCTGCAGGCGGGGTGAGGCCTTTGTCTGCTGTGGTGTCTTGGGGGAAATCTCCCCTTTCATCTTGGACCTCGAAAGGCTTCTTCACCTCCTTGCTCTGACCCACGAAGTTACCCGCCCCACCAATCCCCACTCGAGAGGAATCCAAAGTGTCCCTCTGGCACTCAAGAAAAGCCCTGTTTTCCCCTGCTCAGCTCCAGATGAGGGTCCCTTTCCCTACTCTGTCAGGAAAGGATTCCCAGTACTCCCCTCACATCCCAAGAGGAGGCGCTTCCACCAGGAGAGTCAGGAGGAGGATCAGGGTTCGGGCCACCATTCCCTAAGAACCCCAAATGCCTCGTCACTCCAGATGTACCTGAATGCCCTGCACTGCCTTGACTTCCACCCCAAAGCTCGAAGCCCGACACATGGCACGTGTGACAACCCAAGGGTACCTCGAGGGCAAGCCATAGTTCCCTGTGTCCGCTCAACAAGGAGCCTGATTCTGATGCTGCAGCTGGGATGGGAAGTGTCCGTGCATGTCTCCAAGCGAGACGAGGACTCACTCCCCGTGTGGTGTCCAGGGTAATGCCAAGAACTATGTCAGCATGGGGAGGAAATCTCAGGCTATGGCCTCAGCACGAGACAAGGACTGAGGACCCAGTGACGACTTGGGAGAAATCCCCATAGGCGCCTGTCAACTGGCACGGAGACTTGCCTGTCCTGAGGCCACAAGGGCGGATCCGTGGGGTCCCTGTTGTAAATCGTGAAGACCGCTCCATACATCGAGAATAACCAGAAGCTTCTCCCCGTAAAACGGGGTGAGGCTTTTGTCCACTGCGGCATCTCTTGGGAAATCACCACTTCCCTCTTAAACCTGGAAAGTCTCCTTCACACTCCTGGAGTGACAAAAGAAATTCTCCACCACAACCTTCTCCACACGATAGGAACCCCGCTGGTCCCACTGGGACTCAACGGGAGCCTCATTTCCCCTGCTCAGCTTCAAAAGAGGGTCCCTTTCCCTTCTCCCTCAGGAAAGGATTCCCGGCACTTCACTCGCATCCCAAGTGGAGGTGCTCGCACCAGAAGAGTCGGGAGGAGCATGAGAGTTCCGGCCAACATTTTCCAAGATGCCCAAATGCTTGCCCACTGCAGATGAACCTGTCTGACCTGCACTGCCTTGACTGTCACCCCGAAGCTCGACGTCAGAAACACCTGCACGTGTGACAGCACTTGAGGCCTCGAGGCCAAGCCACAGATCCCTGTGTCCTCTCTACATGGACCCTGACACTGCTGCTGCAGCTGGTCAGGCAAGTAGCGGTGCACGTGTCCAGACAAGACGAGGCCTGTCTCCTATGTGGGGCCCTCAGGGGTACACAAAGACCTAGGTCAGGACGGTGGAGGAAAGCTCTGGCTCCAGCCTCAGCATAAGTCGAGGACTGAGCACCGAGATGATTAGGGAAGTATTCCCAGAGGTGCCTGGCAACGGGCACGGTGACTGTCCAATCCTGAGTGCACAGGGGCGAATCCCTGGGTTTCCCATTGTAACTCGAGAGGACCCCACCACAACTTGATAAAAATCAAAAGATGCTCCCATGAAAGCGGGGTGAGAGCCTCATCTGCTGTGGTGTCTCGGGGGAAAGAACCTCTTCTCTCTTGGACCTCCAGAGTGTCGTTCACCTTCTTGCTGTGACCCAAGAAGATTTTAGCGGCATCCGTCCTCGCTTGAAGGGAACACCGAGAGTCCCGCCTTGAATGGAAAGGAGCGCCAGTAACCCTGCTGAGCTCCAGATGAGGGTCCCTTTCCTGCTCTGTCGGGAAAGGGTTCCCAGCATTTTCCTCACATCCTAACATGAGACACTCGAACCAAGACAGTCGGGAGCAGCATCAGGGGCCTTGCCACCATTCCCCAAGACACCCAAACACCTCGATCACTCCTGATGAACCTGACTGCCCTGCACTGGGTCGACTGTCACCCCGAGGCTCAAAGCCTGACACACTGGAACGTGTGACTGACCCAGGTGGTACCTCGAGGTCAAGTCACAGAGCCCTGGGTTCACTAGATGGGGAGCCTTTCACAGCTGATGCAGCTGCAGAGGTAAGCGCAAGTGTACGTCTCCAGGCAAGACGAGGCCTGACTTTCCTGTAGGGGCTCCATTGGAACTCCAAAATTTATGTCAGCATGGGCGAGAAAAGCTCAAGTACCAGCTTCAGCACCAGCCGAGGACTGAGGACTCGGCAATGACTGGGGAGGAATCTCCAAAGGCTCATGGCAACTGCCAAGAAGATTGGCCACTACTGAGGCCACAGGGGCGGAATTATGGGCTCCCCGTTGTAACTCGAGTAACCTCAGCACATCTTGAGAAATACCAGGAGCTTCTCCCTTGCAAGCGGGGTGAGGTCCTTATGCACTGCGGCATCTCTGGGGAAATCACTCCTTCCATCTTGGACCTCGAAGGGCGCTTTCATCTCCTTGCTGGGACCCAGGAATTTCCCCGAACTACCGGTCTCATCTCGAGAGGAACAACAAGGGATCCGGCTTCGACTCAACGGAGCTCTGTTTGCCCCTACTAAGCTCCAGATGATCGTCCCCTTTACTGACCCTTAGGGAAAGATTCCCTGGAGTTTTGCTCAAATACCAAGAGGAGGTGCTCGCAACAGGAAAGTTGGGGGAGCATCAGGGGTTCGGCCACCATTCAACCACACGCCCAAATGCCTTCTCCACTGCAAATGAACTTGACAGCCCCACACTGCCTTGCCTATCAACCCAAGACTCGACGCACGACACACTGGCACGTGTGACAGCACCTTGGAACTCGAGAGCAAGCCACAGATCCCTCTGTCGGCTGGACATGGAGCCTGACACTGCTGCTTCAGCTGGTCAGGCAAGTAGCCGTGCACTGGTCCAGGTGAAACGAAGGCTGTCTCCTCTCTGGGAACGTCAGGGGAATCCCCAAGTCCTAGGTCAGGACGGTCGAGGGAAGCTCACGCACTGGCCTCAGCACAAGTCGAGCACAGGGCACCCAGAGACGATTGCAGAGGAATCCCAAGAGGTGGCTGGAAACTGGCAAGGAGACTTTCTTCTCCTGAGGCCACAGGGGTGCATCCCTGGGCTCCCCGTCATAACTCGAGAAACCACACCACAACTCGAGAAACACCAGAAGCTTCTCCCTTGCAAGCGGAGTGAGGCCCTTATCTGATCCGGTCTGGTGGGAAATCACCCCTTCCCTCTTGGACCTCGAAGGGCTCCTTCTCTTCCTTGCTGTGACACAATCGGTTCCTGACAACAACCTTCAGACACAAGAGGAACGCCAGTGGAACCGCTGCGACTGAAGAGAAGTCGAGATTTCCCATCTTAAGCTCTAGATGATAGTCCCTTTTCCTTCTCCTTAATATAAGGTGTCCTGGGGCTTCCATTGCATCACAAAACGAGGTGCTCCCATTAGGAAAGTCGGGAGGAGCATCTGGGGTTCGGCCACCATTCTCCAAGACCCCCAAATGCCTTTCCCACTGCAGATGAACTTCTCTGATCTGCACTGCCTTGACTGTCACCTGCAGGCTCCAGGCCCGAAACACCTGCACGTGTGACACGACTTTGTGCCTCGTCAAGCCACAGATCCCTGTGTCCTCTAGACATGGAGCCTGACACTGCTGCTGCAGCTTTTCAGGCAAGTAGCTGTGCACGTATCCAGGCGAGACGAAGGCTGTCTCTTCTGTGGGGCCCTCAGGGGTACATCAAGACCCAGGTCAGGACGGTCGAGGAAAGCTCAGGCTCCGACCTCAGCGAAAGTCGAGGACTGAGTACTGAGACGATTAGGGAAGAATCCCAGAGGCGCCTGGCAACTGGCACTGAGATTGTCCAATCCTGAATGCACAGGGGCGAGTCCCTGGGTTCCCCGTTGTAACTCAAGAGGACCTCGCCACAACTTGAGAAAAACCAAAAATTTTCCCCTGCAAGTGGGGTGAGGACCTCGTCTGCTGTGGCATCACGGGGGAAAGAACCTCTTCTCTCTTGGACCTCCAGAGTGCCTTTCACCTTCTTGCTGTGACCCAAGAATTTTCTCGTGCCACCCGTCCATACTCGAGGGGAACACCAAGTGGCCCGCCATGAATGTAAAGGAGCCCCAGTATCCCTGCTGAGCTCCAGCTGAGGGTCCCTTTCCTGCTTGTTCCGGAAAGGGTTCCCAGCACTCCCTTCACATCCCAACAGTAGACACTCGGACTAGGACTATCAGGAGCAGCATCAGGTGTCTTACCACCATTCCTCATGTTCCCCAAATACCTCGTTCACTCCAGATGAACCTGACTGTCCTGCACTGTGTCGACTGTCACACCGAGGTTCAAAGCATGACACCCTGGCACGTGTGACAGACCCGGGTGGTAACTCGAGATCAAATAAAGAGCCCTGTGTCCACTTGACGGGGAGCCTTTCACAGCTGCTGCAGCTTCAGAGGAAAGCGCAAGTGTATGACTCCAGGCAAGACGAGGCCTGACTTGCCTGTGGAGGCTTCATGCGAACCCCAAGATTTATGTAAGCAAGGGATAGGAAAGCTCAGGTACCAGCTTCAGCACCAGACGAGTCCTGAGGACTCAGCGATGACTGGTGAGAAATCCTCAAAGGCACATGGCAACTAGCACTGAGACTGTCCTCTCCTGAGGCCACTGGGGTGGATCCATGGGCTCCCCATCGTAACTCTAGAAACCCCACCGCAACTCAAGAAATGCCAGATTCTTCTCCCTTGCAAGCGGGGTGAGGTCCTTATCCACTGCGGCATCTCTGGGGAAATCACTCCTTCCCTCTTGGACCTAGAAGGGGTCTTTCCCCCTCCTTGCTGTGACCCAGGAATTTCGCCGCCCTACCGGTCTCAACTCCAGAGGAACAACAAGGGATCCGCTGTGACTCAACAGAGCCCTGTTTGCACCTGCTAAGCTCCAGATTTTCGTTCTTTTTCCTGCACCTTAGGGAAAGGTTCCCTGGAGCTTCGCTCAAATACCAAGAAGAGGTGCTTGCAACAGGAAAGTTGGGAGGAGCATTAGAGTTTCGGCCACCAATCACCAAGATCCCCAAAAGCCTTGTCCACGGCTGATGAAACTGACAGCCCTGCACTGCCTTTAATGTCACCCCAAGTCTAGAAGCATGACACACTGGGACGTGTGACAGCACCTTGGACCTCGAGATTAAGCCACAGATATCTCTGTTGGCTCGACATGGAGGGTGACACTGCTGCTGCAGCTTTTCAGACAAGTAACCGAGAACGTGTCCAGGTGAGACGAAGCCTGTCTCCTCTGTGGGTGCCTCAGGGGAATCCCCAAGACCTAGGTCAGGATGGCCGAGGGAAGCTCCCCCACTGGCCTAAGCACAAGTTAAGGACAGGGCACCCAGATACGATTGGAGAGGAATCCCCAGAGATGACTGGCAACTGGCACGGAGACTTTCCTCTCCTGAGGCCACAGGGGCACATCCCTGGGCTCTCCGTCATAACTCGAGAAACCCCGCCACAACTTGATAAACACCAGAAGCTTCTCCCTTGCAAGCGGAGTGAGGCCCTTATCCGATCCGGTGTCTCGTGGGAAATCACCGCTTCCCTCTTGGACCTTGAAGGGCTCCTTCACTTCTTTCTGTGACACAAACAGTTCCTGGCCACAACCGTCACACCAAAGAGGAACACCAGTGAACCGGCTGCGACTGAAGAGAAGCTGAGTTTTCCCCTGTTAAGCTCTAGATGATAGTCCCTTTTCCTTCTCCTTAATATAAGGTGTCCTGGGGCTTCCGTCGCATCACAAAAGAAGGTGCTTGCAATAGGAAAGTCGGGAGGAGCATCTGGAGTTCAGCCACCATTCTCCAAGACGTCCAAATGCTTTGTCCACTGCTGATGAACCTTTCTGCCTTGCACAGCCTTGACTGACATCAGGAGGCTCAACGCCCGAAACACCTGAACGTGTGACTGCACTTTGGGAGTCGAGGGCAAGCCACAGATTCCCGTGTCCGCTCGACATGGAGCCTGACACTGCTGCTGCAGCTGGAAAGGCAAGTAGCCATGAACGTGTAAAGGCGAGACAAGGACTGTCTCCAATGTAGGGCACTCATGGGACCACCAAGACCTAGGTCAGGACGCTCGAGGAAAGCTCAGGCTCCGGCCTCAACATATGTCGAGGACAGAGTGCCGAGATGATTAGGGAAGAATCCCCAGTGGCGCCTGGCAACTGGCATGGAGACTTTCCAATCTTGAATGCACAGGGGCGAGTCCCTGTGTTTCCCGTTTTAACTCGAGAGGACCCCACCACAACTTGAGAAAAACCAAAAGATTCTCCCTTGCAAGCGGGGTGAGGAGCTCGTCTGTTGTGGCGTCTCTGGGGAAAGAATCTCTTCTGTCTCGGACCTCAAGAGTGTCGTTCACCTTTTTACTGTGACCGAAGAAGTTTCTATCGCCACCTGTCCTCACTCGAGCAGAAAACCGAGGGTTCCGCCAGGAATCAAAGGAGCCCCAGTATCCCTGCTGATATCCAGATGTGGGTCCCTTTCCTGCTTTTACGGGAAAGGGTTCCCAGCTCTTTCCTCACATCGCAACAGGAGACATTCGAACCAGGACTGTCAGGAGCAGCCTCAGGGTCTTTCCACCATTCCCCAAGACCCCCAAATACCTCGTTCACTCCAGGTGAACCTGACTGCCATGCACTGGGTCGACTGTCACCCAGAGGCTCAAAGCCTGACACACTGGCACGTGTGACAGAAATGGGTGGTACGCCCTGCACTGCCTTGACAGTCACATCGAGGCTGGACGCCCGAAACATCTGCACGTGTGACAGCACTTTGGGCCTCGATGGCAAGCCACAGATCCCTGTGTCCGCTAGACATGGAGCCTGACACTGCTACTGCAGCTGGTCAGGCAAGTAGCAGTGCACGTGTCCAGGCGATATGAGGCCTGTTTCCTCTGTGGGCCCTCAGGGGTACACCAAGACCTAGGTCATGACCGTCGAGGAAAGCTCAGGCTTCGGCCTCAGAACAAGTCGAGGACTGAGCACCAAGACAATTAGGGAAGTATCCCCAGAGGCGCCTGACAACTGGCACGGAGACTGTCCAATCCTGATTGCACAGGGGTGAGTCCCTGGGTTCACGGTTGTAACTCGAGGGGACCCAATCAAAACTTGAGAAAAACCAAAATATTCTCCCCTGCAAGCGGGGAAGGACCTCGTCTGCTGTGTTGTATCGGGGTAAAGAACCTCTTCTCTCTTGGAGCTGCAGAGTGTAGATCACCTTCTTGCTGTGACCAAAGAAGTTTCTCACGTCCCCCGTCCTCACTCGAGGGGAACACCAATGGTCTCGTCCTGACAACTGGCACGGAGACTGTCCAATCCTGATTGCACAGGGGTGAGTCCCTGGGTTCACGGTTGTAACTCGAGGGGACCCAATCAAAACTTGAGAAAAACCAAAATATTCTCCCCTGCAAGCGGGGAAGGACCTCGTCTGCTGTGTTGTATCGGGGTAAAGAACCTCTTCTCTCTTGGAGCTGCAGAGTGTAGATCACCTTCTTGCTGTGACCAAAGAAGTTTCTCACGTCCCCCGTCCTCACTCGAGGGGAACACCAATGGTCTCGTTATGAATGTAAAAGGAGCCCCTGTATTCTTGCTGAGCTCCAGTTGAGGGTCCCTTTCCACCTCTGTCGGGAAATTTTTCCCAGCACTTCCTTCACATCTCAACAGGAGACACTCGAACCAGGACTGTCGGGAGCAGCATCAGGGATCTTGCCCCCAATCCCCAAGACACCCAAATACCTCGTTCACTCCAGATGAACCTGACTGCCCTACACTGGGTCGACTGTCACCCCGAGGCTCTAAGCCTGACACATTGGCACGTGTGACAGACCTGGGTGGTACCTCGAGGTCAAGTCACAGTTCCCTGTGTCCACTCGAAGGGAATCCTTTCACCGCTGCTGCAGCTGCAGAGGCAACCGCAAATGTATGTCACTAGGCAAGACGAGGCCTGACTTTCCTGCGGGGCCTCCATGGGAACCCCAAGATTGATCTCAGCATGGGCGAGGAAAGCTCAGGTACCAGCTTCAGCACCAGACGGGGACTGAGGACTTGGCGATGACTGGGGAGGAATCCCCAAAGGCGCATGGCAACTGGCAAGAAGACTGGCCTCTCCTAAGGCCACAGGGGCGGTTCCAGGGGCTCCCAGTCGTAACTCGAGAAAACCCGCCGCAACTCGAGAAATACCAGATGCTTCTTCCTTGCAAGCGAGCTGAGGACATTATCCACAGTGGCATCTCTGGGGAAATCACTCCTTCCCTTTTGGACCTCGAAGTGCTCTTTCACCCACTTGCTGTGACCCAGGAATTTCCAAGCCCTACCCATCTCAACTCGAGAGGAACAAAAGGGATCCGCTGCTACCTAGCAGATCCCTCTGTCCTCTGCTAAGCTCCAGATGATCGTTCCCTTTCCTACCCCTTAGGGAAAGGTTCCCTGGAGCTTGGCTCGAATACCAAGAGGAGGTGCTCGAAAGAGGAAAGTCAGGAGGAGTGTCAGGGGTTCGGCCACCATTCACCAAGACCCGCAAATGCACTGCCCACTGCAGATGAACTTGAAAGCCCCGCACTACATTAACTGTCACTCCGAGGTTCGACGCAGGACACACTGTCACTTGAGACAGCACTTTTGACCTCGAGAGCAATCCAGAGATCCCTCTGTTTGCTCGACATGGAGCCTGACACTGCTGATGCAGCTGATCAGGCAGGTAGCCGTGCATGTGACCAGGTGAGACGAAGCCTGTCTCCTATGTCAGAACCTCAGGGGAACCCACAAGACCTAGGTCAGGACGGTCCAGGGAAGCTCAGCACTGGTCTCAGCACAAGTCGAGGTCAGGGCACCCAGAAACGATTGAAGAGGAATCCCCAAATGTGACTGGCAACTGGCACGGAGAGTGTCTTCTCCTGAAGCCACAGGGGTGCGTCCCTGGGCTCCCCGTCTTAACTCGAGAAACCCTGCCGCAACTCGAGAAACACCAGAAGCTTCTCCCTTGCAAGCGTGGTGAGGGCCTTATCTGGTCCGGCGTCACGTGGGAAATCACCCCTTCCCTGTTGGACCTCGAAGGGCTCCTTCACTCTCTTGCTGAGACACAAACAGTTCCCGGCCACAACCGTCGCACCCGAGAGGAACACCAATGGACCCTCTGTGACTCAAGAGGAGCCCAGTTTGCTCCTACTAAGTTCTACATAATAGTCCCTTTTCCTTCTCCTTAGCCTAAGGTGTCCTGGGGGTTCCGTTGCATCCCAAAAGGAGGGGCTTGTATTAGGAAATTCGGGAGGAGCATCTGAGGTTCGGCCACTATTCTCCAAGATCCCCAATGCCTTTCACACTGCAGACGAACCTGTCTTCCCTGCACTGCCTTGACTGTAACCCCCAGCCTGGACGCCTGAGACACCTGCTCGTGTGACAGCACTTTGGGCCTCGAGGGCAAGCCACAGATTCCTGTGTCCGCTTGACATGGAGCCTGACGCTGCTGCTGCAGCTGGTCAGGTAAGTAGCCCTGCACCTGTCCAGGCGAGATGAGGCCTGTGTCCTCTGTTGGGCCCTCAGGCGTACACCAAGACCTACGTAAGGATAGTCGAGGAAAGCTCAGGCTCCGGCCTCAGCAAAAGTCGAGGACTGAGCATCAAGACGATTAGGAAAGTATCCCCAGATGCACCTGGCAAATGGGACGGAGACTGTCCAAACGTGAGTGCACAGGGACGAGTCCCTGGGTTCACCATTGTAATTCGAGAGGACCCCGCCTCAACTTGAGAAAACCAAAAGATTCTCCCCTGTAATCGGGGTGAGAACGTCGTCTGCTGTGGAGTCTCCGGGGAAAGAGCCTCTACTCTCTTGACCTCCAAAGTGTCCTTCACCTTCTTGCTTTGACCCAAGAAGTTTTTTGCGCCACCCGTCGTCACTCGAGGGGAACACCGAGGGTTCCGCCATGAATCTAAAGGAGCTCCAGTATCCCTGCTGGGCTCCAGATGAGGGGCCCTTTCCTGCTCTGTCGGGAATGGTTTCCAGGCACTTTCCTCACAACCCGACAGGAGACACTCGAACCAGGACTGTCGGGAGCAGCATCAGGGATCTTGCCACCATTCCCCAAGACACCCAAATACCTCCTTCACTCCAGATGAACCTGACTGCCCTGCACTGGGTCGACTGTCACCCCGAAGCTCGAAGCCTGACTCACTGGCATCTGTGACAGACCTGGGTGGTACCTCGAGGTCAAGTCACAGATCCCTGTGTCCACTCGACGGGGAGCCTTTCACAGCTGCTGCAGCTGCAGAAGCAAGCACAAGTGTACGTCTTCAGGCAAGACGAGGCCTGAGTTTACTGTGTGGTCTCCACTGGAACCCCAAGATTTATGTCAGCATGGGCGAGGAAAACTCAGATTCAGCTTCAGCACCAGACGGGGACTGAGGACTCTGCGATGACTGGGGAGGAATCCCCAAAGGCGCATGGCAAGTGGCAAGAATACTGGCTTCTCCTGAAGCCACAGGGGTAGGTCCAGGGGCTGCCCGACTTATCTCTAGAATCCACCGTGCAACTAGAAAAATACCAGAAGCTTCTCCCTTGCAAGAGGGGTGAGGACCTTATCTACTGCGGCATCTCTGGGAAAATCAATCTTTTCCTCTGGGACCTCGAAGGGCTGTTTCACCCCCTCGCTCTGACTCAGGAATTTCCCCACTCTACTGGTCTCACCTCGAGAGGAACAACAAGGGATCCGCTGCGACTCAACAGAGCCCTGTTTGCCCCTGCTAAGCTCCAGATGATCGGCCCCTTTCCTGCCCCTTTGAGAAAGTTTCCCTAGAGCTTTGATCGAATACCAAGAGGAGGTGCTCACAACAGGAAAGTCAAGAGGAGCAAGAGGGATTCCGCCATCATTCACCAAAACACCCAAATGCCTTGTTCACTGCAGATGAACTTGATAACCCTGCACTGCCTTGACTGTCACCCCGATCACCCTTTGGCTCGACGCACGACACACTGGCACGTGTGACAGCACTGTAGACCTTGAGAGCAAGCCACAGATCCCTCTGTCAGCTCGACATGGAGCCTGACACTGCTGCTGCAGCAGTTCAGGCAACTAGCCATGGACGTGTCCAGGTGAGCCCAAGCCTGTCTTCTTTGTGGGAGCCTCAGGGGAACCCCAAGACCTAGTTCAGGACGGTCGAGGGAAGCTCAGGCACTGGCATCAGCACAAGTCGAGGATAGGGCATCCAGAGACTACTGGAGAGGAATCCCCAGAGGTGACTGGCAACTCGCACGGAGACCGTCCTCTCCTGAGGTCAGAGGGGCGCGTTCCTGGGCTCCCTGTCTTAACTCGAGAAACCACGCCCCAATTCGAGAATCACGAGCATCTTCTCCCTTGCAAGCGGGCTGAGGCCCTTACCCGATCCGTCATCTCGTGGGAAATCTCCCCTTCCCTCTTGGACCTCCCAGGTCTCCTTTACTCCCTTGCTGTGACACAAGGAGTTCCCGACCACAACCGTCGCACCGAAGAGGAACACCAATGGATCCACTGCGACTCAGGAGGAGCCCAGTTTGCCCATGCTAAGGTCTAGATGATAGTTCCATTTCCTGCTCCTTTGTCTAAGGTTCCTTGGGCTGCCATCTCATCCCAAAAGGAAGTGTTCACAGTAGGAAATTCGGGAGGAGCATCTGGGGATCGGCAACCATTCTCTAAGACCACCAAATGCCGTGTCCACTGCAGATGAACCTGTCGGCCCTGCACTGCCTTGACTGTCAACCGGAGGCTCGACGCCCGAAACACCTGCACGTGTGACAGCACTTTGGGCCTCTAGAGCAAGCCACAGATCCCTGTGTACGCTCGACACGGAGCCTGACAGTGCTGCTTCAGCTTGTCAAGCAAGTAGCCATGCACCTGTCCAGGCGGGACGAGGCCTGTTTTCTATACGGGTCCCTCAGGGGTACACCAGGACCTAGATCAGGACGGTCGAGGAAAGCTCAGGCTCCAGCATCAGCAAAAGTCGAGAACAGAGCACTGAGACGATTAGGGAAGAATACTCACAGGCGCCTGGCAACTGGCACGGAGACTGTCGATTCCAGAGTTCACCGAGGAGAGTCCCTGGGTTCCCAGTTGAAACACTAATGAACCCCGCCACAACTTGTGAAAAACCAAAAGATTCTCCCCTGCAAGCGGGCGAGGACCTCGTCTGCTGTGTTGTATTGGGGGAAAGAACCTCTTCTCTCTTGGAGCTGCAGAGTGTAGATCACCTTCTCGCTGTTACCCAAGAAGTTTCTCTCGCCGCCCGTCCTCACTCGAGGGGAACACCAACGGTGTCGCCATGAATGTAAAGGAGCCCCAGTATTCCTGCTGAGCTCCAGTTGAGGGTCCCTTTCCTGCTTTGTCGGGAACAGTTTCCCAGCACTTCCTTCACATCTCAACAGGAGACACTCCTACCAGGACTGCTGGGAGCAGCATCAGAGATCTTGCCCCCATTCCCCAAGACACCCAAATACCTCCTTCACTCCATATGAACCTGACTGCCCTGCCCTGGATCGACTGTCACCCCGAAGCTCGAAGCCTGACACACTGGCACCTGTGACAGACCCGGGTGATACCTCGAGGTCAAGTCACAGATCCCTGTGTCCAGTCGACGGGGAGCCTTTCACAGCTGCTGCAGCTGCAGAAGCAAGCGCAAGTGTACGTCTCCAGGCTAGACGAGGCCTGACTTTACTCTGTCGTCTCCACTGGAACCCCAAGATTTATGTCAGCATGGGAGAGGACAGCTCAGGTCCAGCTTCAGCACCAGACGGGGACTGAGGACTCGGTGATGACTGGGGAGGAATCCGGAAATGTGCATAGCAACTGGCAAGAATACTGGCCTCTCCGGAGGCCACAGGGGCAGGTCCATGTGCTTCCCTTCTTAACTCAAGATTCCCTGGTGCAACTAGAAATATACCAGAAGCTTCTCCCTTGCAAGCGGAGTGTGGCCCTTATCCACTGTGGCATCTCTGGGGAAATCACTCTTTTCCTCTTGAACCTCGATGGGCTCTTTCACCCCCTTACTGTGACCCAGGGAGTTCCCCACCCTACTGGTCTCAACACGAGAAGAACAACAAGGGATCTGCTGCGACTCAACAGAGCCCTGTTTGCCCCTGCTAAGCTCCAGATGATAGTCCCCTTTCCTGCCCCTTTGAGAAAGGTTCCCTAGAGCTTTGCTCGAATACCAAGAGGAGGTGCTCACAACAGGAAAGTCAGGAGGAGCAAGAGGGATTCCGCCACCATTCACCAAATCCCCCAAATGCCTTGTTCACTGCAGATGAACTTGACAACCCTGCATTGCCTTGACTGTCACCTCGATCACCCTTTGGCTCGACGCACGACACAGTGGCACGTGTGACAGCACTGTAGACCTTGAGGGCAAGCCACAGATCCCTCTGTTAGCTCGACATGGAGCCTGACACTGCTGCTGCTGCAGCAGTTCAGGCAAGCAGCCGTGCATGTGTCCAGGTGAGCCCAAGCCTGTCTTCTTTGTGGGAGCCTCAGGGGAACCCCAAGACCTAGTTCAGGACGGTCGAGGGAAGCTCAGGCACTGGCCTCAGCACAAGTCGAGGATAGGGCATACAGAGACGATTGGAGAGGAATCCCCAGAAGTGACTGGCAACTCGCACGGAGACAGTCCTCTCCTGAGGTCAGAGCTGCGAATCCCTGGGCTCCCCGTCTTAACTCGAGAAACCCAGCCTCAATTCGAGAATCATGAGTATCTTCTCCCTTGCAAGCGGGCTGAGGCCCTTATCCGATCCGTCATCTCGTGGGAAATCTCCCCTTCCCTCTTGGACCTCCCAGGTCTCCTTTACTCCCTTGCTGTGACACAAGGAGTTCCTGACCACAACCGTCGCACCGAAGAGGAACACCAATGGATCCACTGCGACTCAAGAGGAGCCTAGTTTGCCCATGCTAAGGTCTAGATGATAATTCATTTCCTGCTCCTTAGTCTAAGGTTCCTTGGGCTGCCATCTCATCCCAAAAGAAAGTGCTCACAGTAGGAAATTCGGGAGGAGCATCTGGGGATCGGCAACCATTCTCTAAGACCACCAAATGCCGTGTCCACTGCAGAAGAACCTGTCGGCCCTGCACTGCCTTGACTGTCAACTGGAGGCTCGACGCCCGAAACACCTGCACGTGTGACAGCACTTTGGGCCTCTAGAGCAAGCCACAGATCCCTGTGTTCGATTGACACGGAACCAGACACTGCTGCTGCAGCTTGTCAGGCAAGTAGTCATGTTCCTGTCCAGGCGGGACGAGGCGTGTTTTCTATATGGGGCCCTCAGGGTACACCAGGACCTAGATCAGGACGGTCGAGGGAAGCTCAGTCTCCGACCTCAGCAAAAGTCGAGGACGGAGCACCTAGACGATTAGGGAAGAATCCCCACAGGCGCCTGGCAACTGGCACGGAGACTGTCGATTCCAGAGTTCACCGAGGAGAGTCCCTGGGTTCCCAATTGAAACACTAATGAACCCCGCCACAACTTGTGAAAAACCAAAAGATTCTCCCCTGCAAGCGGGTAACGACCTCACCTGCTGTGTTGTATCGGGGGAAAGAACCTCTTCTCTCTTGGAGCTGCAGAGTATAGATCACCTTCTCGCTGTGACCCAAGAAGTTTCTCTCGCCGCCTGTCCTCACTCGAGCGGTACACCAACGGTGTCGCCATGAGTGTAAAGGAGCCCTAGTATTCCTGCTGAGCTCCAGTTGAGGGTCCCTTTCCTGCTCTGTCGGGAACAGTTTCCCAGCACTTCCTTCACATCTCAACAGGAGACACTCCTACCAGGACTGTCGGGTGCAGCATCAGAGATCTTGCCCCCATTCCCCAAGACACCCAAATACCTCCTTCACTCCATATGAACCTGACTGCCCTGCACTGGGTCGACTGTCACCCCGAGGCTCGAAGCCTGACACACTGGCACCTGTGACAGACCCGGGTGATACCTCGAGGTCAAGTCACAGATCCCTGTGTCCACTCGACGGGGAGCCTTTCACAGCTGCTGCAGCTGCAGAAGCAAGCGCAAGTGTACGTCTCCAGGCTAGACGAGGCCTGACTTTACTCTGTCGTCTCCACTGGAACCCCAAGATTTATGTCAGCATGGGAGAGGGCAGCTCAGGTCCAGCTTCAGCACCAGACGGGGACTGAGGACTCGGTGATGACTGGGGAGGAATCCAGAAAAGTGCATGGCAACTGGCAAGAATACTGGCCTCTCCGGAGGCCACAGGGGCAGGTCCATGGGATTCCCAGCTTAACTCGAGATTCCCCGGTGCAACTAGAAAAATACCAGAAACTTCTCCCTTGCAAGCGGAGTGTGGCCCTTATCCACTGTGGCATCTCTGGGGAAATCACTCTTTTCCTCTTGAACCTCGAAGGACTCTTTCACTTCCTTGCTGTGACCCAGGAAGTTCCCCACCCTACTGATCTCAACTCAAGAGGAACAACAAGGCATCTGCTGCGACTCAACAGAGCCCTCTTTGTCCCTGCTAAGCTCCAGATGATCGTCCCCTTTCCTGCCCCTTTGAGAAAGGTTCCCTAGAGCTTTGCTCGAATACCAAAAGGAGGTGCTCATAACAGGAAAGTCAGGAGGAGCATGAGAAATTCGGCCACCATTTACCAAGTCCTCCAAATACCTTGTTCACTGCAGATGAACTTGACAACCCTGCACTGCCTTGACTGTCTCCCCGATCACCCTGTGGCTCGAAGCACGACACCCTGGAACGTGTGACAGCACTTTGGACCTTGAGAGCAAGCCACAGATCCCTCTGTCAGCTCGATATGGAGCCTGACACTGCTGCTGTAGCAGTTCAGGCAAGTATCCGTGCACCTGTCCAGGTGAGCCCAAGACTGTCTTCTTTGTGGGATCCTCAGGGGAACCCCAAGACCGAGGTCATGACGGTCGAGGGAAGCTCAGGCACTGACCTCAGCACAGGTCGAGGATAGGGCAACCAGAGACGATTGGAGAGGAATCCCCAGAGGTGACTGGCAAATCGCATGGAGACCGTCCTCTCCTGAGGACAAAGGGGCGCGTACCTGGGCTAACCGTCGTAACTCGCGAAACCCCGCCCTAATTTGAAAAACAAGAGCAGCTTCTCCCTTGCAAGGGGGTGAGGACCTTTCCTGATCCGGCATCTCATGGGAAATCTCCCCTTCTCTCTTGGAGCTCGAAGATCTCTTTAGTCCCTTGCTGTGACACAAGGACTTCCTGACCACAACCGTCGCACCGAAGAGGAACACCAATGCACACGCTGCGACTTGAGGAGCCCAGTTTGCCCCTGCTAAGCTCTAGATGATAGTCCCTTTTCCTGCTCCTTAGTTAAGGTTCCTGGGGCTGCCATCTCATCCCAAAAGGAAGTGCTTGCAGTAGGAAAATCGGAAGGAACATCTGGGGATGCGCCACCATTATCCAAGACCCCCAAATGCCGTGTTCACTGCCGATGAACCTGTCTGCCCTGCACTACCTTGACTGTCATCCGGGGGCTCGACGCCCAAAACACCTGCACGTGTGACAGCGTTTTGGGCCTCGAGGGCAAGCCACATTTACCTGTGTTCGCTCGACATGGAGCATGACAGTGCTGCTGCAGCTGGTCAGGCAAGTAGCCGTGCACGTGTCCAGGCGAGACGAGGCCTTTCTCCTATGTGGGGCCCTCAGAGGTACACCAAGACCTAGGGTAGGACGGTCGAGGAAATCTCATGCTCCGGCCTCAGCAAAAGTCGAGCATGGAGCACCGAAACGATCAGGGAAGAATCTCCACAGGCGTCTGGCAACAGGCACGCAGACTGTCCAATCCTGAATGCGCAGGGGCGAGTCCCTGGGTTACCCGTTGAAACACGAATGAACCCCGCCACAACTTGAGAAAAACCAAAAGATTCTCCAATGCAAGTGTGGTGAGGATCTCGTCTGCTGTGGCGTCTCGGGGGAAAGAATCACTTCTCTCTTGGACCTCCGGAGTGTCGTTCACCTTCTAGCTGTGACCCAAGAATTTTCTCTAACCGCCCATCCTCAATCGAGGGGAACACCGAGGGTCCCGCCATGAATGGAAAGGAGCCCCAGTATCCCTGCTGGGCTCCAAATGAGGGTCCCTTTCTTGCTCTGTCGGGAAAGGGTTCCCAGCCCTTCCCTCATAGCCCAACAGGAGACACTATTTCCAGGACTCTCGAGAGCAGCATGCGGGGTCTTGCCACCATTCTCCAAGACCCCCAAATACCTAGTTCACTCCAGATGAACCTGACTGCCCTGCACTGGGTCGACTGTCACCCCGAGACTAGAAGTCTAACACTGGCACGTGTGACAGACCCGGATAATACCTCGAAGTCAAGTCAAAGTTCCCTGTGTCCTCTCAACGGGGAGCCTTTCACAGCTGCTGCAGTTGCAGAGACAAGCACAAGTGTACGTCTCCAGACAAGACGAGGCCTGATTTCCTGTGGGGGCTCCATGGGATCCCGAAGATTTATGTCAGCATGGGCGAGGAAAGCTCATGTACCAGCTTCAGCACCAGACGAGGACTGAGGACTCGGCGATGACTGGGGAGGAATCCCCAAATTCGCATGGCAACTGGCAAGAAGACTGGCCTCTCTTGAAGCCACAGGGGCAGGTCCATGGGCTCCCCGTCGTAGCTCAAGAAACCCCGTCACAACATGAGAAGCAACAGAAGCTTCTCCCTTGCAGGCGGGGTGAGGCCCTTATCCACTGCGGCATCCCTGGGGAAATCACTCCTTCCCTCTTGGTCCAAGAAGGGCTCTTTCCCCCCCTTGATGTGACCCAGGAATTTCCTCGCACCACCCGACTCAACTCGAGAGAATCAATAAGGGATTCGCTGCATCTCAACAGAGCCCTGTTTGCCCCTGATAAGCTCCAGATGATCATCCCTTTTCCTGACCCTTAGGGAACTGTTCCCTGGAGATTCGCTCCAATCCCTACAGGAGGTGCTCGCAACAGGAAAGAAGGGAGGAGCATAAGGGGTTCGGCCACCATTCACCAAGTTCCCCAAATGCCTTGTCTACTGCAGATGAACTTGACAGCCCTGCACTGCCTTGACTGTCACCCCGAGGCTCAATGCCGGAAACAGCTGCACGTGTGACAGCACATTGGGCCTCGAGCGCAAGCCACAGGTCCCTGTGTCCCCTCGACATGGAGCCTGACACTGCTGCTGCAGCTGGTCAGGCAAGTAGCCGAGCACGTGTCCAGGTGAGATGAAGCTTGTTTCCTCTGTTGGAGCCTCAGGGGAACCCCAAGACCTAGGTCAGTACGGTCGAGAGAATCTCAGGCACTGGCCTAAGCACAATTAGAGGACAGGGCACTCAGAGATGATTGAATAGGAATCCCCAGAGGTGACTGGCAACTGACACGGAGAATGTCCTCTCCTGAGGCCACAGGAGCGCATCCTTGGGCTCCCCGTCGTAACTGGAGAAACCCCGCCCCAACTCGAGAAACAACAGGAGTTCCTCCCTGGCAAGCGGGGTGAGGCCCTTATCCAATCCAGCGTCTAGTGGGAAATCACCTCTTCCCCCTTGGACCTAGAAGGGCTCCTTCACTCCCTTGCTGTGACACAAGGAGTTCCTGGCCACAACAGTCGCACACAAGAAGAATCCCTATATAACCCCTGCGACTCAAGAGGAGCCCAGTTTGCCCCTACTGATCTCTAGATGATATTCCCTTTTCCTGCTCCTTAGTCTAAGGTGTCCTGGGGCTTTCGTCGCATCCCAAAAGGAAGTGCTCCCAATAGGAAACTCGGGAGGAGCATCTGGGGTTCGGCCACCATTCTCCAAGACCCCCAAATGCCTTGTCCACTGCAGATGAACCTGTCTGCCCTGCACTGCCTTGACTGTCATCTGGAGGCTCGACCCCTGAAACAACTGCACCTGTGAAAGCACTTTGGGCCTCGAGGGCAAGCCACAGATCCCTGTGTCCACTCGACAGGGAGCCTGACACTGCTGCTGCAGCTGGTCAGGCAAGTAGCTGTGCATGTGTCCAGGCGAGATGAGGCCTGTCTCCTCTATGGGACCCTCAGGGGTACACCAAGATATAGGTCAGGATGTTCGAGGAAAGCTCAGGCTCCCGCCTCAGCAAAAGTCGAGGAGTGAGCACCGAGACGATTAAGGAAGAATCTCTAGAGGCGCCTGGCAACTGACACGGAGACTGTCCAATCCTGAGTGCACAGTGGTGAGTCCCTGGGTTCCCAATTGTAACTTGAGAGGACCCCACCACAACCTGAGGAAAACCAAAAGATTCTCCCCTGCAAGCAGGGTGAGGACCTCGTTGCTGTGACATCTCGGGGGAAAGATCCTCTTTTATCTTGGACGTCCAAAGTGTCGTTCACCTCCCTGCTCTGACCCAAGAAATGTCTCGCGTTGCCTGTCCTCATTCGAGGGGAACACCGAGGGTCCCGCCTTGAATGGAAAGAAGCGCCAGTATCCCTGCTGAGCCTCAGATGAGGGTCTCTTTCCTGCTTTGTCGGGAAAGGGTTCCCAGCAGTTTCTTCACATCAAAACATGAGACACTCGAACCAAGACTGGACTGTCGGGAGCAGCATAAAGGGTCTGGCCACCATTCCCCAAGACACCCAAATACCTCGTTCACTCCTGATGAACCTGATTTCCCTGCATTGGGTCGACTGTCACCCCGAGGCTCGATGCCTGACACACTGGCACCTGTGACAGACCCGGATGTTACCTCGAGGTCAAGTCACAGATCCCTGTGTCCACTCGAAAGGGAGCCTTTCACAGCTACTGCAATGCAGAGGCAAGCGCAATTTTAAGTCTCCACGGAAGATGAGGTGTGACTTTTCCGTGGGGGCTCCATGGGAACCCCAAGATTTATGTCAGCATGGGCGAGGTAAGCTCAGGTACCAGCTTCAGCACTAGACGAGGACTGAGGACCCAGCGAAGACTGGGGAGGAATTCCTAAATGCTCATGGCAACTGGCAAGAAGAATGGCCTCTCCAGAGGCCACAGGGGCTGGTCTATGTGCTCCCCGTCGTAACTCGAGAAATCCCACCACAACTTGAGAAGTATCAGAGGCTTCACCCTTTCAAGTGGGGTAAGGTCCTTATGCACTGGGGCATCTCTGGGGAAATCAATCCTTCCATCTTGGACCTCGAAGGGCGCTTTCACCTCCTTGAGAGGACCCAGGAATTTCCCCACACTACCGGTCTCAACTCGAGAGGAACAGCAAGGGATCCGCTGCGACTCAACGCAGCCCTGTTTGCCCCTGCTAAGCTCCAGATTATCGTCCCCTTTCCTGCCCCTTAGGGAAACGTTCCCTGGTGTTTCTCTCGAATACCAAGAGGAGGTGCTCGCAACAGGAAAGTTGGGGGGATCATCAGGGGTTCGGCCACCATTCACCAAGACGCCCAAATGCCTTCTCCACTGCAGATGAACTTGACAGCCCTGCACTGCCTGGCCTATCAACCCGAGGCTCGACGCACGGCACACTGTCAGGTGTGACAGCACCTTGGACCTCGAGAGATAGCCACAGATCCCTCTGTCCGCTTGACATGGAGCCTGACACTGCTACTGAAGCTGGTCAGGCAAGTAGCCCTGCACGTGTCCAGGAGATACGAAGCCTGTCTCCTCTGTGGGAACCTCAGGGGAATCCCCAAGACCTAGGTAAGGACCGTCGAGGGAAGCTCAGGCACTGGCCTCAGCACAAGTCGAGGATAGGGCACCCAGAGACGATTGGGGAAGAATTCCCAGGGGTGACTGGCTACTGGCACGGAGACTGTCCTCTCCTGAGGCCACAGGGTCGCATCCCTGGGCTCCCCGTTGTAACTCGAGAAATCCCGCCGCAACTGGAGAAACACCAGAAGCTTCTCCCTTGCAAGCGGGGAGAAGCCCTTATCTGATCCGGTGTCTCGTGGGAAATCATCCCTTCCCTCTTGGACCTCGAAGGGCTCCTTCACTTCCTAGCTGTGACACAAGAAGTTCCTGGCCAAAAGAGTCACACCCAAGAGGAACCCCAGTGGACCCGCTGCGACTCAAAAGGTACCGAGTTTGCTGCTGTTAAGCTCTAGATGATAGTCCCTTTTCCTTCTCCTTAATATAAGGTGTCCTGGGGCTTCTGTCGTATCGCAAAAGGAAGTGCTCGCAGTAGGAATGTTGAGAGGAGCATCTGGGGTTTGGCCACCATTCTCCAAGACGCCCAAGTGCTTTGTCCACTGTCGATGAACCTGTCTGCTTTGCACGGCCTTGACTGACATCCGGAGGCTCAACGCCCGAAACACCTGCATGTGTGACAGCACTTTGGGCCTCGAGGGCAAGCGGCAGAATCCTGTGTCTACTCGACATGTAGCCTGAAACTGCTCCTGCAGATGGAAAGGCAAGTAGCCGTGAACGTGTCCAGGAGAGACAAGGCCTGTCTCCACTGTGGGGCCCTCATGGGACCACCAAGACCTAGGTCAGGACGGTCGAGGAAACTCAGGCTCCGACCTCAGCGTAAGTCGAGGACTGAGCGCCGAGACGATTATTGAAGAATCCCCAGAGGCGCCTGGCAACTGGCACGGAGACTGTCCAATCCTGAGTGCTCAGGGTCGAGTCCCTGGGTTCCACTTTGTAACTCAAGAGTACCCCGCCACAACTGGAGAAAAACCAAAAGATACTCCCCTGCAAATGGGGTGTGGGCCTCGTCTGCTGTGGCGTCTCGGGTGAACCTCTTTTGTCTCGGATCTCCAGAGTGTCGTTCACCTTCTTACTGTGACCCAAGAAGTTTCTATCGCCGCCCATCCTCACTTGAGCAGAACACCGAGGGTCCCGCCAGGAATGGAAATGAGCCCCAGAATCCCTGCTGAGCTCCAGATGAGGGTCCCTTTCCTGCTCTGTCGGGAAAGGATTCCCAGCTCTTCCCTCAAATCCCAACAGGAGACACTCGAACCAGGACTGTAGGGAGCAGCATCAGGGACTTTTCACCATTCCCCAAGACCTCCAAATACCCCGTTCACTCCAGATAAACCTGACTGCCCTGCACTAGGTCGACTGTCACCCTGGGGCACGATGCCTGACACATTGGAACTTGTGACAGACCTGGGTGGTGCTTCGAGGTCAAGTTACAGATCACTGTGTCCACTCGACGTGGAGCCTTACACAGCTGTTGCAGCTGCAGAGGCAAGCGCAAGTGTACGTCTCCAGGCAAGACGAGGCCTGGCTTTCCTGTGGGGGCTCCATGGGAACCCCAAGATTTATGTCAGCATGGGCGAGGACAGCTCAGGTACCAGCTTCAGCACCAGACGAGGACTGAGAACTCAGCGATGACTGGGGAGGAATCCCCAAAGGCGCATGGAAACTAGCAAGAAGACTGGCCTCTCCAGAGGCCCTGGGGGCCTGTCCATGGGCTCCCCGTCGTAACTCGAGAATCCCCACTGCAAATCGAGAAATACAAGAAGCTTCTCTCTTGCAAGCGGTGTGAGGTCCTTATCCACTGTGGCATCTCTGGGGAAATCAGTCCTTCCCTCTTGGACCTCGAAGGGCTATTTTCCCCCCTTGCTGTGACCCTGGAATTTCCCCGCTCTACCTGTGTCAACTCGAGAGGAACAACAAGGGATCTGCTGAGACTCAACAGACGCTGTTGGCCCCTGCTAAGCTCCAGATGATCGTCCCTTTTCCTGCCCTTTAGGGATATGTTCCTTGGAGCTTCGCTCGAATAGCAAGAGGAGGTGCTCACAACAGAAGTGTCGGGAAGAGCATCAGGGGTTTGACCACCATTCACCAAGACCCCCACATGCCTTTTCCACTGCAGATGAACTTGACAGCCCCGCATTGCCGTGACTGTCACCCCGGGGCTCGACGCATGACACACTGACATGTGTGACAGCACTTTGGACCTCGAGAGCAAGCCACAGATCCCTCTGTCCTCTCGACATGAAGCAAGACCCTGCTGCTGCAGCTGGTCAGGCTAGTAGCCTATCACGTGTCCAGGTGAGAGGAAGACTGTCTCCTCTGTGGGAGCCTGAGGGGAACCCCAAGACCTAGGTCAGGAGGGTCGAGGGAAGCTCAGGCACTGGCCTCAGCACAAGTCGAGGACAGGGCACCCAGAGACGATTGGCGAGGAATCTCCATAGGTGACAGGCAACTGGCACGGAGACTGTCCTCTGCTGTGGCCATGGGGCGCATCCCTGGGCTCCCCGTCGTGACTCGAGAAACCCCGCCACAACTTGAGAAACACCAGAAGCTTCTCCTTTGCAAGCGGGTTGAGGCCCTTATCAGATCTGGAGACTCGTGGGAAATCACCACTTCCCTCTTGGACCTCGAAGGGCTCCTTCACTCCCTTGCTGTGACACAAGAAGTATCCGGCCACAACCGTCGCACCCAAGACGAACCCCAATGGACACGCTGCGACACAAGAGTAGCCCAGTTTGCCCCTGCTAAGCTCTAGCAGATAGTCCCACTTCCTGCTCCCTAGTATAAAGTGTCCTGGGGTTTTCGTCGCATCTCAAAAGGAAGTGCTCGCAGTAGGAAAGTCGGGAGGAGCATCTGGGGTTCTTCCACCATTCTCCAAGAACCCCAAATGCCTTGTCCATTGCATATGAACCTGTCTGCTTTGCACTCCCTTTACTGTCACCCCGAGGCTCAACTCTGGAAACAGCTGCACGTGTGACAGCACTTTGGGCCTCCAGCGCAAGCCACAGGTCCCTGGATCCCCTCGACATGGAGCCTGACACTGCTACTGCAGATTTTCAGGCAAGTAGCTATGCACGTGTCCAGGCGAGACGAAGCCTGTCTCCTCTGTGGGGCCCTCAGTGGTACAACAAGAACTAGGTCAGGATGGTCGAGGAAAGCTCAGGCTCTGGCCTCAGCAAAAGTAGAGAACTGAGCACCGAGACGATGAGGGTAGTAGCCCCAGAGGCGCCTGACAACTGGTACCGAGACTGTCCAATCCTGAGTGCAGAGGGGCGAGTCCCTGGGTTCCCTGTTGAAACTCGAGAGGACACCGTCACAACTTGAGGAAAACCAAAATATTCTCCCCTGCAAGCTGGGTGAGGACCTCGTCTGCTGTGGCGTTTCAGGGGAAAGAACCTCTTCTCTCCTGGACCTACAGAGTGTCATTCACCTCCTTGTTGTGACTCAAGAAATTTCTCCCGCCGCCCGTCCTCATTCGAGGGGAACACCGAGGGTCACGCCATGAATGTAAATGTGTTCCAGTATCCCTTCTGAGCTCCAGATGAGGGGCCCTTACCTGCTCTGTCGGGAAAGGGTTCCTAGCATTTCCCTCGTAACTCAATAGGAAACACTCGAACCAGGACTGTTGGGAGCAGCATCAGGGGTCTTGCCACCATTCCCCAAAACCCCCAAATACCTCGTTCACTCCAGATGAACCTGAACGAACTGCACTGGGTCGACTGTCACCCCGAGGCTCGAAGGCTGACACACTGGCACGTGTGACAGACCTGGGTGGTACCTCGTTGCTGCTGCAGCTGCACAGGCAAGAGCAATTGAACATCTCAAGGAAAGACGAGGCCTCACTTTCCTGTGGGGTCTCCATGTGAACCCCAAGATTTATGTCAGCATGGGCGAGGAAAGCTCAGGTACTAGCTTCAGCCCCACAGGAGGACTGAGGACTCGGCGATGACTGGGGAGGAATTCACAAAGGTGCATGGCAACTTGCAAGAAGACTGGCCTATGCTGAAGCCACACGGGAGGGTCCATTGGCTCCCCATCGTAAATTGAGAAACCCTGCCGCAACTTGAGAAATACCAGAAGATTCTTCTTTGCAAGCGGGGTGAAGCCCATATGCACAGCGGCATCTCTGGAGAAATGACTCCTGCCTTCTTGGACCTCGGAGGGCTCTTTCACGGCCTTGCTGTGACCCAGAAATTTACCCTCCTATCCATCTCAGCTCGAAAGGAACAAGAAGGGATCAGCTGCGACTCAACAGAGCCCAGTTTGCCCCTGCTAAGTTCCAGATGATCGTCCCTTTTCCTGTCCCTTAGGGAAAGGTTCCCTGGAGATTCGCTCGAACACCAAGAGGAGGTGCTCGCAACAGGAAAGTCGGGAGGAGTATCAGGGGTTCGGCCACCATTTGGCAGAACCCCCAAATGCCCTGTCCACTGCATATAAACTTGACAGCCCTGCACTGTCTTGACTGTCACCCCGAGGCTCGACGCATGACACACTGGCACGTGTGACCGCACTTTGGACCTCGAGAGCAAACCACAGTTCCCTCTGTCCGCTCGACATGGAGCCTGACACTGCTGCTGCAGCTGGTCAGACAAGTAGCCGTGCACATGTTCAGGTGAGATGAAGCCTGACTCCTCTGTGGGAGCCTGAGGGGAACCCCAGGACCTTGGTCAGGACGATGGAGAGAAACTCAGGCACTGGCCTCAGCAGAAGTTGAGGACAGGGCACACAGATACGAATGGAGAGGAATCCCCAAAGGTGACTGGCAACTGGGACAGTGACTGTCCTCTCCTGAGGCCACAGGGGCGCAGCCCTGAGCTCCCCGTCGTAACTCTAGAAACCCCAACGCAACTCCAGAAACACCAGAAGCTTCTCCCTTGCGCAAGGGGTGAGGCCATTACCAGTTCCAACTTCTCGTGGGCAATCACCCCTTTCCTCTAGGACCTCGAAGGGCTCCTTCACTCCCTTGCTCGACATAGGGAGTTCCCGACCAAAAACGTCGCACCAAGTGGAACCCCAGTGGACCTGCTGTGACTCAAGAGGAGCCCAGTTTGCCCCTGCTAAACTCTAGATAATAGTCCCTTTTCCTGATCCTTAGTCTAAGGTGTCCTGGGACTTTTGTCACATTGCAAAACGAGGTGCTCACAGTAGGAAAATCGGGAGAAGCATCTGGGTTTCGGGCACCATTCTCCAAGACCCCCAAATGCCTTGTCCACTGCAGATGAACCTGTCTGCCCTGCACTGCCTTGACTGTCACCGCGAGGCTCAACGCCCGAAACACCTGCTCGTGTGACAGCACTTCAGGCCTCAAGGGCAAGCCACAGATCACTGTGTCTGCTCGACATGGAGCCTGACACTGCTGCTGCAAATTTTCAGACAAGTAGCCATGCACGTGTCCAGGCGAGACGAAGCCTGTCTCCTCTGTGGGGCCCTCAGTGGTACAACAAGAACTAGGTCAGAATGGTCGAGGAAAGCTCAGGCTCTGGCCTCAGCAAAAGTTGAGGACTGAGCACCGAGACGATGAGGGAAGTATCCCCAGAGGCGCCTGGCAACTAGTACGGAGACTGTCCAATCCTGAGTGCAGAGGGGCGAGTCCCTGGGTTCCCCGTTGAAACTCGAGAGGACCCTGTCACAACTTGAGGAAAACCAAAATATTCTCCCCTGCAAGCTGGGTAAGGACCTCGTCTGCTGTGGCGTTTCAGGGGAAAGAACCTCTTCTCTCTTGGACCTACAGAGTGTTGTTCACCTCCTTGCTGTGACCCAAGAAGTTTCTCTCCCCACCCATCCCCACTCGAGAGGAACCCCAAAGACCTGCCAAGAACTTAATGGAGCCTCGTTATCCCATGATTAGCTCCATATGATGGTCTCTTTCCTGCTGTGTTGGGAAACGGTTCCCAGTTCTCTGCTCACATCTCAACAGGAGACACTCGAACCAGGAGAGTCAGGAGGAGCATCAGGTGTCTTGCCAAAATTCCAAAGACCGCGAAATACCTCATTCAATCCAGATTAACCTGACTGCCCCGCAATGAGTCGACTGTCACCCCGAGGCCTGAAGCCTGACACACTGGCACGAGTGACAGCCCTGGGTAATACCACGAGGTCAAGTCACAGATCCCTGTGTTCACTCGCCGGGGAGCCTTACACTGCTGCTGCAGCTGCAGAGGCAAGCGGCAGTGCACATCTCCAAATGAGTCGAGGCCTAACTCCCCTGTGGGGGCCCCACGGGTACTCGAAGATTTAGTTTGGCATGAGCGAAGATAGCTCATGTACCGACTTCTGCACGTGTGGAGGACTGAGGACCCGTCAATGACTAGGGAGGAATCTCCAAAGGCGCATGGCAAGTGGCACAGACACTCGCCTCTCCTGGGGCCACAGGGACGGGTCCAAGGGTTCCCCGTTGTAAGTCGAGAAACACCGCCGCAACTCGAGAAAAACCAGAAGCTTCTCCCTTGCAAGCGGCTTGAAGCTCTTATCCGCTGCGGCATCTTGGGGGAACTCATTCTTTCCCTCCTGGATCTTGAAAGTCTTTTTCACCCCCTTGCAGTGACCCAAGAGTTCCCTGCCGCATCCATCTCAACTAGAGGGGAACCCCAAGGGACCCAGTGTGACTCAAGAGGAGCCTCGTTTGCCCCTTCTAAGCTACAGATAATGGACCCTTTTCCTGTCTTTTAGGGAAAGGTTTCCTGGGACTTCCCTCGCATCCCAATAGGAGGTGCTCACACCAGGAAATATAGGAGGAGCATCAGGGTTTGGGCCATCATTCCCCAAGACCACCAAATCCTTTGTCCACTGCAGCTGAACCTGACTGCCCCTGCACTGCCTTGACTGTCACGGCAAGACTTGCACCCACGACACACTGGAATCAGTGACAGCACATTGGACCTCGAGGTCAAGCCAGAAATTCCTGTGTCCGCTAGACATGGAGCCTGACACTGATGCTGTAGCTGGTCAGGCAAGTAGACGTACACGTATCCAGGCGAGAAAAGGGCGGTCTCCTCTGTGGGGGCCACAGGGGTATCGAAGTCCTAGATAAGTATGGTCGACGAAAGCTCAGGCTGCTGCCTCAGTACAAGTCGAGGACTGAGCACACTGAGATGATTGTGGAGGAATCGCCAGATGTGCCTGGCAACATGCACGGAGACTGGCCTCTCCTGAGGCCACATGGGCGAGTCCCTGGGGTCCTAGTCGTAAATAGAGAGGAACTCAACACAACTTGGGAAGAACCGATAGATTCTCCAAAGCGACCGTGGAGAGCACCTTGTTCACTCTGGCGTCTTGCTAGAAATCACCCCTTCTCACTTGGACCTCAAAAGAGTCATTCTCCTTATTGCTGTGACCCACGAAATTCCCCGACCCACCCGTCTCAACTCGAGAGGAACAACAAGGGATCCGCTGCGACTAAACAGAGCCCTGTTTTCCCCTGCTAAACTCTAGGTGAGCGGCGCTTTTCCTGCCCCTTAGGGAAATGTTCCCTGGGGCTTTGTTCGAATACCAAGAGGAGGTGCTCCCAACAGGAAAGTCAGGAGGAGCATCAGAGCTTGGGCCACAATTCCCCAAGTACCCCAAATGCCTTNATCATTCCCCAAGACCACCAAATCCTTTGTCCACTGCAGCTGAACCTGACTGCCCCTGCACTGCCTTGACTGTCACGGCAAGACTTGCACCCACGACACACTGGAATCAGTGACAGCACATTGGACCTCGAGGTCAAGCCAGAAATTCCTGTGTCCGCTAGACATGGAGCCTGACACTGATGCTGTAGCTGGTCAGGCAAGTAGACGTACACGTATCCAGGCGAGAAAAGGGCGGTCTCCTCTGTGGGGGCCACAGGGGTATCGAAGTCCTAGATAAGTATGGTCGACGAAAGCTCAGGCTGCTGCCTCAGTACAAGTCGAGGACTGAGCACACTGAGATGATTGTGGAGGAATCGCCAGATGTGCCTGGCAACATGCACGGAGACTGGCCTCTCCTGAGGCCACATGGGCGAGTCCCTGGGGTCCTAGTCGTAAATAGAGAGGAACTCAACACAACTTGGGAAGAACCGATAGATTCTCCAAAGCGACCGTGGAGAGCACCTTGTTCACTCTGGCGTCTTGCTAGAAATCACCCCTTCTCACTTGGACCTCAAAAGAGTCATTCTCCTTATTGCTGTGACCCACGAAATTCCCCGACCCACCCGTCTCAACTCGAGAGGAACAACAAGGGATCCGCTGCGACTAAACAGAGCCCTGTTTTCCCCTGCTAAACTCTAGGTGAGCGGCGCTTTTCCTGCCCCTTAGGGAAATGTTCCCTGGGGCTTTGTTCGAATACCAAGAGGAGGTGCTCCCAACAGGAAAGTCAGGAGGAGCATCAGAGCTTGGGCCACAATTCCCCAAGTACCCCAAATGCCTTGTCCACTGCAGATGAATTTACAGCCCTGCACAGCCTTGACTGTCACCCCGAGGCTCAACACACGACACACTGGCATGTGTGACAGCACTTTGGACCTCGAGGGCAAGCCACAGATTCCTGTGTCCGCTCGACATGGAGCCTACACTGCTGCTGCAGCTGGTCAGGCAAGTAGCCATGCACGTGTCCAGGTAAGACGAAGCCTTTCTCCACTGTGGGAGCCTCAGTGAAACCCCAAGACCTAGGTCAGGACGGTCGAAGAAATCAGGCTTAGGCCTCAAAACAAGTTAAAGACTGAGCACCGAGACGATTGGGGAGTAATCCCCAAAGGCGCCAGGCAACTCGCACGGAGAGTGGATTGTCCTGAGGCCACAGGGGCGAGTCCCTGGGGTCACCATCGTAACTCGAGAAGACCCCACCACAACTCGAGATAAACCAAAATATTCTCCCCTACAAGCGGGGTGAGGACCTCGTCCGCTGTGGCATCTTGATGGAAATCTCCAATTCTCTTTTAAAGCACGAGATGGTCTTTCCCCTTCATTCTGTGACCCAAGAAGTTCCCAACCCACCCGTCCTCACTAGAAAGGAACACCGAGTGTCCCGCCAAGAATGAAAAGGAGCCTCGTTATCCCCTGCTAAGCTCCACATGAGGGTCCGCTTGACATGGAGCCTGACAGAGTAGGAAAGTGTTCCCAGCGCTCCCGTCACATACCAACAGGAGACACTCGCATCAGGACAGTCGGCAGGAGCATTTGGGTTCTTGCCACCATTCCTCAAGACCCCCAAATACCTCGTTGACTCCAGCTGAACCTGACGGCCCTGCACTCCGTAGACTGTCACCCAGAGGCTCGAAGCCACACACACTGGCCCGTGTGACAGCCCTGGGTTATACCAAGAGTTCAAGTCACAGATCCCTGTGTCCACTCGACGGGTAGCCTTACACTGCTAGTGCAGCTTTGGAGGCAATTGGCAGTGCACGTCTCCGGGAGAGCCGAGACCTGACTCCCCTGTGAGGGCTCCATGGGTACTCCAAAACTTAAGTCAGCATGGGCGAGGAAAACTCAGGTACCAGCTTCAGCACCAGACAGGAATTGAAGACCAGCCGATGTCTGGGGAGAAATCAGCAAAGGGACATGACAACTGGCATGGAGACTGGACTCTCCTGAGGCCATAAGGGCAGGTCCATGGGCTTCTGGTCGTAACTCGGGAAACCCCGCCCCACCTAGAGAAAAACCAAAAGATTTTCCCTTGCAAGCAGGTAGGAATTGAAGACCAGCCGATGTCTGGGGAGAAATCAGCAAAGGGACATGACAACTGGCATGGAGACTGGACTCTCCTGAGGCCATAAGGGCAGGTCCATGGGCTTCTGGTCGTAACTCGGGAAACCCCGCCCCACCTAGAGAAAAACCAAAAGATTTTCCCTTGCAAGCAGGGTGAGGCCGTTATCCGCTGCGGCGTCTCGGGGAAAATCACCAATTCCCTCTTGGACTGGGAAAGGATCCTTCACTCACTTGGTGTGACCCAAGAAGTTACCCACCCTACCCGTCTAAACTCGGGAGGAACCCCAAGGAACCCGCTGCGACTCGAGAGGAGCNCCGCTTGACATGGAGCCTGACAGAGTAGGAAAGTGTTCCCAGCGCTCCCGTCACATACCAACAGGAGACACTCGCATCAGGACAGTCGGCAGGAGCATTTGGGTTCTTGCCACCATTCCTCAAGACCCCCAAATACCTCGTTGACTCCAGCTGAACCTGACGGCCCTGCACTCCGTAGACTGTCACCCAGAGGCTCGAAGCCACACACACTGGCCCGTGTGACAGCCCTGGGTTATACCAAGAGTTCAAGTCACAGATCCCTGTGTCCACTCGACGGGTAGCCTTACACTGCTAGTGCAGCTTTGGAGGCAATTGGCAGTGCACGTCTCCGGGAGAGCCGAGACCTGACTCCCCTGTGAGGGCTCCATGGGTACTCCAAAACTTAAGTCAGCATGGGCGAGGAAAACTCAGGTACCAGCTTCAGCACCAGACAGGAATTGAAGACCAGCCGATGTCTGGGGAGAAATCAGCAAAGGGACATGACAACTGGCATGGAGACTGGACTCTCCTGAGGCCATAAGGGCAGGTCCATGGGCTTCTGGTCGTAACTCGGGAAACCCCGCCCCACCTAGAGAAAAACCAAAAGATTTTCCCTTGCAAGCAGGGTGAGGCCGTTATCCGCTGCGGCGTCTCGGGGAAAATCACCAATTCCCTCTTGGACTGGGAAAGGATCCTTCACTCACTTGGTGTGACCCAAGAAGTTACCCACCCTACCCGTCTAAACTCGGGAGGAACCCCAAGGAACCCGCTGCGACTCGAGAGGAGCCCCGTTTGGCTCTTCTAAGCTTCAGATGATTGTCCCTTTTCCTGCTCCTTGGGGAAATGATATCTGGGGATTCCCCCGCATTCCAAGAGGAGGGGCTCACACCAGGAAAGACGGGAGGAGCATTAGGGGTTGGGCCACCATTTCCAAGACCCCCGAATGCCTTGTCCAATGCACAGGAACCTGGCTGCCCTGCACTGCCTTGACTGTCACCCCGAGGCTTGACGCCAGACACACTGGCACTTGTGACAGCACATTGGACTTCGAGGGCAAGCCACAGATCCCTGTGTCCGCTCGACGTGGAGCCTGACACTGCTGCTGCAGCTGGTCAGGCAAGTAGTGTGAACGTGTCCAAGAGAGACGAGGCTTGACTCCTCTGTGGGGGCCTCAGCGTAACCCAAGACCTAGGTCAGGACGGTCGAGCAAAGTGAGGCTCAGGCCTGAGCACAAATTGAGGACTGAGCACTCTGAAACGATTGGGGAGGATCCCCAGACGTGCCTAGGAACTGGCACGGAGAATGGCCTCTTTTGGGTCACATGGGAAATTGCCTGGTGTCCCTGTTGTAACACGAGAAGACGCACCCACAAGTTGAGAAAAACCAAAAGATTCTCCCCTGAAAGCGTGGTGAGGACCTTGTCCGCAGTTGCGTCTCTGGGAAAATCATGCCTTCTCTCTTGGAACTCAAAAGGGTCGTTCATCTTCTTTCTGTGACCCAAGAAGTTCTCTTCCCCACCTGTCCACACTCGAGAGGAACACCGAGGGTCCCAAAAAGAAGTAAATGGAGCCCTGTATTCCCCTGCAGAGCTCCAAATAAGGGTCCCTTTCCTACGCTGTTGGAAAAGGGTTCGCAGCGCTCCCCTCACATCCCAAATGGAGACACTGGCACCGGGACAGTCGGGAGGAGCATCAGGGGTCTTGCCACCATTCCAAAGACCGCCAAATACCTCGTTCACTCCAGATGAAACTGACTGCCCTGCAATACGTCGACTGTCATTCTGAGGCTCGAAGCCTGACACACTGGCTCGAGTGAAAGCCCTGGGTATTAACTCGAGGTCAAATCACAGATGCCTGTGTCCACTCGACGGGGACCCTGACACTGCTGCTGAAGCTGCAGAGGCAAGCGGCAGTGCAAATCTCCAAGTGAGACGAGGCCTGACTCCCCTGAGGGGGCTCCATGGGAACCCCAAGATTTATGTCAGCATGGACGACGATAGCTCTTTTACCGGCTTCAGCACCAGAGGAGGACTGAGGACGCGGCGATGACTGGGGAGGAATCCCCAAAGGCTCATGGCAACTGGCACTGAGACTGGCCTCTTCTGAGGCCACAGGGGCGGGTCCATGGGCTCCCCATTGTAACTCGAGAAACCCCACTGCAACTCGAGAAAAAACAGAAGCCTCTCCCTTGCAAACGGGCTGAGGTCCTTATCTGCTGATACATCTCGGGGGAAATCACCCCTTCCATCTTGGACATCAAGTGGCTTCTTCACCCCATTGCTGTGACCCAAGAAGTTCCCCACCCCACCCGTCTCAACTCGGAAGGAATGCCAAGGGACCCGCTGCGACTCAAGAGCAGACCCAATTGCCCCTGCTAAGCTCCAGATGATTGTTCCATTTTCTGCTCAGTAGGGAAAGGTTTCCTGGGTCTTCTCTCGCATTCCTAGAGGATATGCTCCCCCCAGGAAAGACGGAATTTGCATCACTCTTTGGGCCACCATTCCCCAAAACCCCCAAATGCCTTGTCCACTGTAGATGAACCTGACCTCCCTGCACTTCCTTGACCATCACCCAAAGGCTCGGTGCCGGACACAGTTGCACGTGTGACAGCCCAGGGTAGGACCTCAGGGCAAACCACAGATCCCTATGTCAACTAGACATGGAGTGTGCCACTGCTTCTGCAGCAGGTCAGGCAAGTTGCCATGCACGTGTCCAGGCGAGACGAGGCCTGTCTCCTAAGTGTGGGCCTCAGGGGTACTCCAAGACCTAGGTCAGGACGGTCGATAAAAGATCAGGCTTCGGCCTCATCACCAGTCAAGGACTGAGCACCCTGAGACGATTGGGGAGTATTCCCAGAGGCGCCTGTCAACTGGCACGGAGACTGGTCTCTCCTGAGGCCACAGGGCCGAGTCCCTGGGTTCCCCGTCCAAACTGGAGAGGACACCACCACAACTTGAGAAAAACCAAAATATTTTCCCCTTCAAGCCGGGTGAGGACCCTGTCAGCTTTGTCATCTCTGGGGAAATCACCCCTCCTCTCTTGGACATCAAAAGGGTCGTTCAGCTTCTTGCTGTGACCCAAGAAGTTCCACGTCTCACCCTTCCCCACTCTAGAGGAACCCCGAGGGTGCCACCAAGAATGAAATAGAGCCCTGTTATCCCCTACTGATCTCCAGATGAGGGTCCCTTTCCTACTCTGTCAGGAAAGGGTTCCCAGCGCTCTGCTCACATCCTAACAGGAGACACTCGAACCAGGAGAGTCTGGAGGAGCATCAGGGGTTTTGCCACCATTCCAAAGACCGCCAAATATCTATTTCATTCCAGATGAACATGACTGCCCTGCACTGTGTCGACTGTCACCCCGAGGCTCAAAGCCTGACACAATGGCTCAAGTGAAAGCCCTGGGTAGTACCTCGATATCAAGTCACAGATCCCTGTGTCCATTCGACCCCGAGAGTTACACTGCCGCTACAGCTGCAAAAGTAAGCGGCAGTGCACGTCTCCAGGCGAGACGAGGCCTGCATCCCCTGTGGGGCTCCATGGGAACCCCAAGATTTATGTCAGCATGGGCCAGGAAAGCTCAGATACCACCTTCAGCACCAGACGAGGACTGAGGACCCAGGGATGACTGGGGAGAAATCCCCAAAGACGCATGCAACTGGCAGGGAACCTGGCCTCTGCTGAGGCCACAGGAGCGGGTCCATTGGCTCCCTGTCATAACTCGAGAAACCCTGCCGCAACTCGAGAAAAACCAGAAGATTTACCCTTGAGAGAGGGGTGAGGCCCTTATCCACTGCGGCGACTCAGAGGAACTTACCCCGTCCGTCTTGGACCTCGAAGGGCTCCTTCACCCGCTTGCTGAGTTGGCTCCCTGTCATAACTCGAGAAACCCTGCCGCAACTCGAGAAAAACCAGAA
Organism: Nanger granti; assembly: GCA_006408635.1. Taxonomy (NCBI): domain Eukaryota; kingdom Metazoa; phylum Chordata; class Mammalia; order Artiodactyla; family Bovidae; genus Nanger; species Nanger granti. The sequence continues at coordinate 19,044 of SJYD01055529.1, read as the reverse complement.
GATTTACCCTTGAGAGAGGGGTGAGGCCCTTATCCACTGCGGCGACTCAGAGGAACTTACCCCGTCCGTCTTGGACCTCGAAGGGCTCCTTCACCCGCTTGCTGAGACCCAAGAAGTTGCCCGCCCCACTCTTCTCAACTCCAGAGGAATGCCAAGGGACACGCTGAGACTCAAGAGGAGCCCCATTTGCCCCTGTTATGCTCCAGATGATGGTTCCGTTTTCTGCTCCTTAGGGAAATGTTTCCTGGGACTTCCCTCTCATCCCAAGAGGAGGTGCTCCCACCAGGAAAGTCGGAAGGAGCATCAGGGTTTGCGCCACAATTCCCCAAGGCCCCCAAATGCCTTGTCCACTGTAAATGAACCTGACTGATCTGCACTTCCTTGACCATCACCCCAAGGCTCAACGCCTTACACATTGGCACGTGTGACAGCCCAGGGTAGGACCTCGAGGGCAAGCCACAGATCCCTGTGTCCGCTCGACATGGACCGTGCCACTGCTGCGGCAGCTGGTCAGGCAAGTCGTCATACACGTGTCCAGGCGAGATGAGGCCTGTCTCCTAATTGGGGGCCTCAGGGGTACCCCAAGACCTAGGTCAGGACGGTCCGGGAAAGCTCAGGCTCCAGCCTCATCACCAGTCGAAAACTGAGCACCGTGAGACGATTGGGGAGGAATCCCCAGAGGTGACTGGCAACTGGCACGCAGACTATCCTCTCCTGAGGCCGCAGGGGCGCATCCCTGGGCTCCCCGTCAAAACTCGTGAAACCACACCGCTTCTCGAGAAACACCAGAAGCTTCTCCCTTGCAAGCAGGGTGAGGCCCTTATCCCATCCGGCGTCTCGTCGGAAATCACCCCTTCCCTCTTGGACCTCGAAGGGCTCCTTCACTCCATTGCTGTGACACAAGGTGTTCCCGGCCACAACCGTCCCACCAAGAGGAACCTCAATGGACCCACTGCGACTCAAGAGGAGCCAAGTTTGCATCTGCTAATATCTAGATGATAGTCCCTTTTCCTGCTCCTTAGCATAAGCTGTCCTGGGGCTTCCGTCGCAGCCCAGAGGATGTGCTCGTAGTAGGAAAGTCGGAAGAAGCATCTGGGGTTCGGCCACCATTCTCCAAGACCCCCAAATGCCTTGTCCACTGCAGATGAACTTGTCTGCCCTGCACTGCCTTGACTGTCACCTGAGGCTAGACTCCCGAAACACCTGGACGTGTGACAGCACTTTGGGCCTCAAGGGCAAGCCATAGACCCCTGTGTCCACTCGACATGGAGTCTGCCACTGCTGCTGCAGCTGGTCAGGCAAGTAGCTGTGCACGTCTCCAGGCGAGACGAGGCCTGTCTCCTAAGTGGGTGTCACAGGGGTACCCCAAGCCCTAGGTCAGAATGGTCGAAGAAAGCTCAGGCACCGCCGTCAGGACAAGTCGAGTACTGAGCACCCTGAGATGATTAGGGAGGAATCCCCAGAGGTACCTGGCAACTGGCACGGAGACTGGCCTCTTCTGAGGCCACAGGGTCGAGTCCCTGGCCTCCCCTTCTTAACTCGAGAAGACTCCCCCACAACTTGAGAAAAATCAAAGATTCTGCCCTGCAAGAGGGGTGGGGACCTTGTCAGCTCTGGCGTCTTGGGGAAAATCACACCTTCTCTATTCGACATCAAAACGATCGTTCACCTGCTTGCTGTGAACCAGGAAGTTCCCCACCACACCCGTCCACCTCAAAAGGAACGCCAAGTGTCTCGCCAAAAATGAAAGGAGCCCCGTTATCACCTGCTAAGCTCCTGATGAGGGTCCCTTTCCTGCTCTGTCGGGAAAGGGTTCTCAGCTTCTCTATTCGACATCAAAACGATCGTTCACCTGCTTGCTGTGAACCAGGAAGTTCCCCACCACACCCGTCCACCTCAAAAGGAACGCCAAGTGTCTCGCCAAAAATGAAAGGAGCCCCGTTATCACCTGCTAAGCTCCTGATGAGGGTCCCTTTCCTGCTCTGTCGGGAAAGGGTTCTCAGCTCTCCCCTCTCATCCCAGCAAGGAACACTGGCACCAGTACAGTCGGGAGAGGCATCAGGGATATTGCCACAGTTCCCTAAAACCCTCAAATACCTCGTTGACTCCAGATGAACTTGACTTCGCTGCACTGCGTTGGCTGTCACCTCGAGGCTCCAATCATGGCACCCTGGCACATGTGACATCCCTGGTTAGGACCTCGAGGGCAAGTCACAGATCCACTTGTCCACATGATGGTGAGCCTTACAATGCTGCTGTAGCTGCGGAGGCAAGCGGCAGTGCACATCTCCAGGCGAGACGAGGCCAGAAGCATAATTCTCCCCGCAAGCGAGTTGAGGATCTTGTCCGTGCTGGCGACTCGGGAGAAATCACTCCTTCTCACTTGGACCTCAAAGGGCTTTTTCACCCCTTTGCTGTGACCCAAGAAGTTCGCCGCCACAACCGTCTCAGCTCTAGAGGAACCCCTAAGGACCCGCTCTGACTCAAGAGAATCCCGGTTTGCCCCTTTTAAGCTACAAAAGATGGTCCCTTTTCCGGCTCCTAAGGGAAAGGTTTCCAGGGGCTTCCCTCGCATCCCAATAGGAGGTGATCGCACCAGGAAAGTCAGGAGCAGCATCAGGGTTTGGGTTATCATTCCCCAAGACCCACAAATACCTTGTCGACTGCAGATGAACCTGATTGCCCAGCACTGCTTTCACTGTTAGGAAGAAGCTCGACCCCAGACACCCTGGAAAGTGTGATAGCATGTTCGACCTCGAGGTCAAGCCAGAGATCCCTGTGTCTGCTCGATATAGAGCCTGACACTGCTGCTGCAGCTGTTCAGGCAAGTAGTCATGCACGTGTCCAGGCGAGACGACGCCTGTCTCCTCTGTGGGGGCCTCAGGGGTACCTCAAGACCTAGGTCAGGAAGGTGGAGAAAAGCTCAGGCTTCGGCCTCAGCACAAGTCGAGGACTGAGCACCAAGACGATTAGGGAAGAATCCACAGAGGCGCCTGGCAACTGGCACGGAGACTGGCCTCACCAGAGGCCACAGGGGCAAATCCCTGGTTTCCCCGTTGTAACTCGAGAGGACTCTTCCACAAATTGAGAAAAAACAAAAGATGCTCCCCTGCAAGCGGGGTGAGGACCTGGTCCTTTGTGACGTCTCGGGGGAAATCACCCCTTCTCTCTTGGACCTCAAAAGGGTCGTTCACCTTCTTGCTGAGACTCAAGAAGTTCCCCGCCCCACCTGTCTTCACCCGAGGGGAAAACTGAGGACCCCGCCATGAATGACAAGGAGCCCCGTTATCCCATGTTGAGTTCCAGATGAGTTTCCATTTCCTGCTCTGTCTGGAAAGGGTTTTCAGCGCTTCCCTCACATCCCAACAGGAGACACTCGCACCACGACTGTCGGGAGGAGCATCAGTGTTCTTGCTACTATTCCCCAAGACCCCCAAATACCTCGTTCACTCCATATGAACCTGACTATCCTGAACTCCGTAGACGGTCACTCCGAGGCTCGAAGCCTGACACACTGGCCCGTGTGACAGCCCTGGGTAATACCTCGTTGTCAAGTCACAGATCCCTGTGTCCACTCGACGGGGAAACTTACACTGCTTCTGCAGCTGCAGAGGCAAGCGTTAGTGTACGTCTCCAGGCGAGACGAGGCCTGATTCCCCTGTGAGGACTCCGCGGGGACTCCGTGGGAACCCCTAGATTTATGTCAGCAAGGGCGAGGAAAGCTCAGGTACCGGCTTCAGCACCAGACGAGGACTGAAAACTCGGCGATGACTGGGGAGGAATCCCCAAAGGCGCATGGCAACTGGCATGGAGACTAGCCTCTCCTGATGCCACAGGGGCGGTTAAATGGGCTCCCCGTCTTAATTCGAGAAACCCCATTGAAACTAGAGAAAAACCTGAAGTTTCTCCGTTGCATGCGGGGAGAGGCCCTTATACACTGTGGCATATCGGTGGAAATCAANCCTTGTCCACTGCAGATGAATCTGACTGCCCTGCACTGCCTTGACTGTCACACCGAGGCTCGTCGTGTGACACACTGGCAAGTCTGACATCCTTAGGTAGTACCTCGAGTGCAAGCCACAGATCCCTGTGTCCGCTAGACCAGGAGTCTGACATTTCTTCTACAGCTGGTCAGGCAAGTAGCCGTGCATGAGTGCAGGGAAGACGAGGCCTGTCTCCACTGTGGGGGCCTAAGGGGTATCCCTTAGGAAAGCTCAGGCTCTGGCCTCGGCACAAGTCTAGGACTGAGCACCCTGAGACGATTGGGGAGGAATCCCCAGAGGCGCCTTGCTACTGGCACTGAGACTGGACTCACCTGAGGCCACAGAGGCAAATCCCTGGGTTCCCTGTTGTAACTCGAGAGGACTCTGCCACAAATTGACAAAAACCAAAAGATTCTCCCCTGCAAGCGGGGTGAGGACCTGGTCCTTTGTGACGTCTCGGGGGAAATCACCCCTTCTCTCTTGGACCTCAAAAGGGTCGTTCACCTTCTTGCTGAGACCCAAGAAGTTCCCCGCCCCACCTGTCTTCACCCGAGGGGAAAACTGAGGACCCCGCCATGAATGACAAGGAGCCCCGTTATCCCATGTTGAGTTCCAGATGAGTTTCCATTTCCTGCTCTGTCTGGAAAGGGTTTTCAGCGCTTCCCTCACATCCCAACAGGAGACACTCGCACCACGACTGTCGGGAGGAGCATCAGTGTTCTTGNGAAAACTGAGGATCCCGCCATGAATGACAAGGAGCCCCGTTATCCCATGTTGAGTTCCAGATGAGTTTCCATTTCCTGCTCTGTCTGGCAAGGGTTTCCAGCGCTTCCCTCACATCCCAACCGAAGACACTCGCACCAGGACTGTCGGAAGGATCATCAGTGTTCTTGCTACCATTCCCCAAGACACCCAAATACCTCGTTCACTCCATATGAACCTGACGACCCTGCACTCCGTAGACTGTCACCCTGAGGCTCGAAGCCTGACACACTGGCCCGTGTGACAGCCCTGGGTAATACCTCGTTGTCAAGTCACAGATCCCTGTGTCTACTCGACGGGGAGCCTTACACTGCTTCTGCAGCTGCAGAGGCAAGCGTTAGTGTACGTCTCCAGGCGAGACGAGGCCTGATTCCCCTGTGAGGACTCCGCGGGGACTCCGTGGGAACCCCTAGATTTATGTCAGCAAGGGCGAGGAAAGCTCAGGTACCGGCTTCAGCACCAGACGAGGACTGAAAACTCGGCGATGACTGGGGAGGAATCCCCAAAGGCGCATGGCAACTGGCATGGAGACTAGCCTCTCCTGATGCCACAGGGGCGGTTAAATGGGCTCCCCGTCTTAATTCGAGAAACCCCATTGAAACTAGAGAAAAACCTGAAGTTTCTCCGTTGCATGCGGGGAGAGGCCCTTATACACTGTGGCATATCGGTGGAAATCAACCCTTCCCTCTTGGACCTCGAAGGGCTCCTTCACCCCTTTGCTGTGACCAAGGAGTGACCTGCCCCACCCGTCTCAGCTGGAGAGGAACCCAAAGGATCCGCTGCAACTCAACAGAGCCCCATTTGCCCCTGCAAATCTCCAGATGATTGTCCCTTTTCTGCTCCTTAGGGAAAGTTTTCCTGGGGTTTACCTCGCATCTCAAGAGTCGGTCCTCCCAACAGGAAAGTCGGGAGGAGCATCAGGGTTTGGGCCACCATTCCCCAAGTCCTCCAAATGCCTTGTCCACTGCAGATGAACCTGACTTCCCTGCACTGCCTTGACTGTCATCCCGAGGCTCGATGCTCGACACATTCGCACGTGTGACAGCACTTTGGACCTACAGGGTAAGACACAGATTCCTGTGTCCGATCGACCTGGAGCCTGACACTTCTGCTGCAGCTGGTCAGTCAATTAGCCGTGCACCTGTCCAGGCGATACGAGGCCTGTCTCCACTTTGGGGGCCACATGGGTACCCCAAGACCTAGGTCAGGACGGTTGAGGAAAGCTCAGGCTCCAGCTTCAGCACAAGTTTAGTACTGAGCACCCTGACACAATTGGCGAGGAATCCACAGACACGCCTGGCAACTGGCATGGAGACTGGCCTCTCCTGAGGCCACAGGGATGAGTACCTGGGGTCCCCGTCATAAAACCAGAGGACCCCGCCACAACTTGAGAAAAACCAAATGGTTCTCCCCAGCAAGGGGGGTGAGGACCTTGTCCGCTTTCGCGTTTCAGTGGAAATCACACTTTCTCTCTTGGACCTCAGAAGCGTCGTTCACCTTCTTGCTGTGAACCAGGAAGTTTCCTGCCCCACCTGTCCACCTCAAAAGGAACACCGAGGGTCCCGCCATGAATGAAAAGGAGCCCCATTATCCCCTGCTGAGCTCCTGATGAGGGTCCCTTTCCTGCTCTGTTGGGAAAGATTTCCCGGCTCACCTCTCACATCCCAAAAGGAGACACTCACACCAGGACAGTCGGGATGAGAATCAGGGGTCTTGCCACCATTCCCCAGGAAACCCAAATACCTCCTTAACTGCAGATAAACCTGACTGCCCTGCACTGCGCCGACAGTCACCCCGAGGCTCAAAGCCTGACACACTGGCACGTGTGACAGTCCTGGGTAGTACCCCGAGTTTAAGTCACAGATCCGTGTGTCCACTCGACAGGGAACATTACACTGCTGCTGCAGCTGTGGAGACAAGCGGCAGTGCATTTCTTCAGGAGAAAGGAGTCATGACTCACCTGTGGGAGTTCCATGGGAACCCCAAGATTTATGTCAGCATGGGCAAGGAAAGCTCAGGCACGGCTTCAACACCAGACGAGGACTGAGGACCCGGCGATGACTGGGGAGGAGTCCCCAAAGGAGTATGGCAACTGGTACGGAGACTGGCCTCTCCTGAGGCAACTGGGGCGAGTCCCTGGGGTCCCCATCGTAACTAGAGAGGAACGCAACACAACTTGGGAAGAACCAAAAGATTCTCCCCTGAAAGCGGGGAGAGGACGCTGTCTGCTGTGGCGTCCCAGGAAAAATCACCCCTTCAAAAGGGTCATGCACCTTATTGCTGTGACCCAAGAAATTCCCCGCCCGACCCGTCCCCATTCGAGAGGAACACTGAGGGTCCCGCCATGAATGAAAAGAAGCCCCGATATCCCTGCTGAGTTCAAGATAGGGTCCCTTTCCTGCTCTGTTGGGAAAGGGTTCCCAGCACTCCCCTCTCATCCCAACACGAGACACTCAAAACTGCCGGGAGGAGCATCAGGGTTCTTGCCACCAAACCCCAAGACGCTCAAATACCTCGTTCACTCCAGATGAACCTGACTGTCCTGCACTGGGTCGACTGTCAACCCGAGGCTCGAAGACTGACAGACTGGCACGTGTGACAGCCCTGGGTGTTACACCGAGATCAAGTCAAAGATCCCTGTGTCCACTCAAAGGGGAGCATTTCACAGCTGCTGCAGCTGCAGAGGCAAGCGCAAGTGTATGTCTTCAGGCAAGACAAGGACTGACTTTCCTGTGGGGGTTCCATGAGAATCCCAAGATTTATGTCAGCATGGTCGAGGAAACCTCAGGTCCTGGCTTCAGCACCAGATGAGGACTGACAACTCGGCAATGACTGGGGAAGAATCTCAAAAGGCGCATGGAAACTGGCAAGGTGACTGGCCTCTCCTGAGGACACAGGGGCGGGTCCATGGGTACCCGTCATAACTCGAGAAACCTCGCCGCAACTCGCGAAGTACCAGAAAATTCTCCCTTGCAAGTGAGGTGAGGCCCTTATCCACTGTGGCATCTCTGGGGAAAATACTCCCTCCCTCTTGGATTTCGAAGGGATCTTTCACCCCCTTGCTGTGACCCAGGAATTTCCCTTCCACACCCGTCTAAATTCGAGAGGAACAACAAGGGATCCGCTGCGACTCAACAGAGCCCTGTTTGCCCCTGTTAAGTTCCAGAAGATCGTCCCTTTTCCTGCCCNCCTCTTGGATTTCGAAGGGATCTTTCACCCCCTTGCTGTGACCCAGGAATTTCCCTTCCACACCCGTCTAAATTCGAGAGGAACAACAAGGGATCCGCTGCGACTCAACAGAGCCCTGTTTGCCCCTGTTAAGTTCCAGAAGATCGTCCCTTTTCCTGCCCCTTAAGGATAGGTTCCCTAGGGCTTCGCTCAAATACCAAGAGGAGGTTCTCCCAACAGGAACGTCGGGAGGAGCATCAGGGCTTGGGTCACCATTCCCCAAGACCCACAAATGCCTCGTCCACTGCAGATGAACTTCACAGCCCCGCACTGCCTTGACTGTCACCCCGCGGCTCGACGCAGGACACTCTGGCAGGTGTGACAGCATTTTAGACCTCGAGGGCAAGCCACAGATCCCTCTGTCCATCCGAATGGAGCCTTACACTGCTGCTGCAGCTGATCAGGCAAGTAGCCATGCAAGTTTCCAGGCCAGATGAAGCCTGTCTCCTTTGTGGGAGCCTCAGGGGTACCCCAAGACCTAGGTCAGGACGGTCGAGGAAATCTCAGGCTCAGGCCTCAGCAAAAGTCGAAGACTGAGCACAGAGACGATTGGGGAGTAATCCCCAGAGNACCTCTTGCTGTGACCCAAGAAGTTCCCCGCCTCAACTGTCCCTACTGGAGAGGAACACTGACAGTTCCGCCAAGAATGAAAAGGAGCCCCATTATTCCCTGCTGAGCTCCGGATTATGGTCCCTTTTCTGCTCTGTCGGGAAAGGGTTCCCTGCACTCCCCTCACATCCCAACAGGAGACACTCCCACCAGGAGAGTCGGGAGGAGCATCAGGGATTTTGCCACGCTTCCCAAGACCCCCAAATACCTCGTTCACTCCAGATGAAACTGAATGCCCTGCATTGCATCGACTGTCACCACGAGGCTCCAAGCCAGACACAGAGGCACATGTGACAGCCCTGGATAGTACCTCAAGCTCACGTCCCCGATCCCTGTGTCCAGTTGGCTCGGAGCATTACACTGCTGCTGCAGCTGCGGAGGAAAGGAGCAGTGCACGTCTCCAGGCAAGACCAGGCCTGACTCCCGTGCGGGGGCTCCATGATAAACCCAAGATTTATGTCAGCATGAGCAAAGAAGCTCCGGTACCTTCTTCAGCACCAGACGAGGACTGAGGACCCGCGATGACTTGGGAGGAATCCCCAAAGGCACATGGCAGCTGGCACGGAGACTGCCCTGTACTGAGACCACAAAGGCGGGCCCATACACTCCCCGTTGTAACTCGATAAATCCTGCCACAACTCTAAAAATCCAGAAGCTTCTCCCTTGCAAGCGGGCTGAGGCCCTTTTCTGCTGCGGCATCTCAGGAGATATCACCCCTTCCCTCTTGGATCTCCTACGGCTCCTAAATAACCTGATATGAGCCAAGAAGTTTCCTACACTGCCAGTCTCAATTTGAGAGGAACCCCAAGGAACAGCTGCAACTCAGGAGGAGCCCCNTGCGGCATCTCAGGAGATATCACCCCTTCCCTCTTGGATCTCCTACGGCTCCTAAATAACCTGCTATGAGCCAAGAAGTTTCCTACACTGCCAGTCTCAATTTGAGAGGAACCCCAAGGAACAGCTGCAACTCAGGAGGAGCCCCGATTGCCCCTGCTAATCTCCAGATGTTCCTTTTTTTAACTCCTTGGGGAAAGCATCCTGGGGCTTCCCAAGCAACCTAAGTGGAGGTTTTGGCACCATGAGTGTCAGGAGGAGCATTAGGGTTTGGGCCACCATTCCCCAAGACATTCAAATTCCTTGTGCACTGCAGATGAACCTGACTGCCCTGCACTGCCTTGACTGTCACCCTGAGGCTGAAAGCCTGACACACTCGCATGTGTGACAGCAGTTTGAACCTCGAGGGCAAGCCACAGGTCACTGTGTCTGCTCGACATGGAGCCTGACACTGCTGGTGCAGCTCGTCATGCAAGTAGTGTGCACCTGTCCAGGCGATACGAAGCATGTCTCCTCTGTGGGGGCCACAGGGGTACACAAGAACTATGTCAGGACGGTCGAAGAAAGCTCAGGCTCCAGCATCAGTACAAGATGAGGACTGAGCACCCAGAGATGATTGGGGAGGAATTCCCAGAGGCGCCTGTCAACTGGCATGGCGACTGGCATCTCTGAGACCACAAAGGAGAGTCCCTGGGTTCCCAGTCGTAACATGAGAGGACCACGGACAACTTGAGAAAAACCGAAAGATTCTTCCCAGAAAGTGGGATGAGGACCTTGTCCGCTGTGGCCTCTCGGTGGAAATCACCCCTTCTGTCTCGGACCTCAAAAGGGTTTTTCACCTTCTTGCTCTTAACCAGGAAGTTACCCGCCAAACCCGTCCACTTAGAAAGTAAAACCGAGGATCCCGCGAAGAATGAAAAGGAGCCCCTATATCCCCTGCTGAGCTCCGGATGAGGGTCCGTTTTCTGCTCTTTCGGGAAAGGGAGCCCAGGGCTTCCCACACATCCCAAAAGGAGACACTCGCACCAGGACAGTTGCGAGGAGCATGAGCTATCTTGCCACCATTTCCCAAGACCCCCAAATACCTCATTGACTCCAGATGAACCTGACTGCCCTGTACTGCATCGACTGTCACCCCAAGGCTGAAAGCCTGACACACTGGCACGTGTGACAGCCCTGGGTAGTGCCTCGATGTCAAATTACAGATCCCTTTGTCCACTTGCCTCGGAACGTTACACTGCTGCTGCAGCTGCTTAGTCAAGTGGCAGTGCATGTCTCCATGCGAGACGAGGCCTGACTCCCAGTGAGTGCTCCATGGCATTCCCAAGATTTATGTCAGCAAGAGCAAGGAAAGCTCCAGTACCGGCTTCAGCACCAGACGAGGACTGAGAACCCGGCGATGACTGGAGAGGAAACCCCAAAAGCGCATGTCAACTGGCACCGACACTGGCCTTTCCTGAGGCCACAGGGGCGTGTCCATGGGCTCCTAGCCGTAACTCGTGAGGACCCCACCACAACTTGAGGAAAACCATAAGATTCTCCCCAGAAAATGGGTTGAGGACCTTGTCTGCTGTGGCCTCTCGGTGGAAATCACCCCTTCTCGCTTGGACCTCAAAAGGGTCGTTCACCTTCATGCTGTGAACCAGGAAGTTACTCGCCACATCCGTCCACCTCGAAAGGAACACCGGGGATCCCCTGAAGAATGAAAAGGAGCCCCGTTACCCCCTGCTGAGCTTCTGATGAGGGTCCCTTTCCTGCTCTGTCGTGAAAGGATTCCCAGCGCTCCCCTCACATCCCAACAGAAGAAACTCACATCAGGACAGTTGGGATGAGCATCAGCGGTCTTGCTACCATTACCCAGGAAACCCAAATACCTCCTTAAGTGCAGATTAACCTGAATGCCGTGCACTGCATCGACTGTCACCCCGAGGCTCCAAGCCTGACACACTGGCATGTGTGAAAAACCTGGGTGGTACCTCGAAGTCAAGTCACAGATCTCTGTGTCCACTCGAAGGGGAACTTTTCACAGGTGCTGCAGCTGCAGAGGCAAGCACAAGTGTACATCTCCATGCAAAACGAGGCCTGACTTTCCTGTGGGACCTCCATGGGATCCCCAAGATTTATGTCAGTATTGGTGAGGAAAGCTCAGGTACCAGGTTCAGCACCAGACGAGGACTGAGTACTCTGCGTTGACTGGGGAGGTATCCCGAAGGCACATGGCAACTGGCAAGAAGACTGGCCTCTTCTGAGACCACAGGGGCGGGTCCATGGTCTCCCC